>JAVJIF010025492.1:0-92209 GCA_038442645.1 Agave tequilana | reverse complement strand
TCCTGGAGATCAGAATTTAGGTAACCAACGTGTCAACGCGTTCATATATAAATATTATATTAAAAGAGGATGATAGAGAATGAAACAGAAAGAAAGAGAATGAAGACGCATGTTGCAAACGCGGGGAGTCGCGTTATGCAGATGTGATCGGGGCGGAACTAGCACTCTTAAAACGTGTAGTTTATAAAAAAATGAAAAGCTCGTATGTGCTAATGTGCCCTCGATACTTTCCGTTATAGCATTGGCTCAACGGGTCGAATCCACAGGGACGGGAGGCAATAGAAGCATTAACAGTCTCTATTCACGTTTTATGTTAATAATTCTTCTTTGTTAAAGAATTAGCAAAAGAAAAATGAAAAGGAAAAGAAAAGAAAATCTAGAAGTGGTAGGTGGAGAAGGCGATAAAACGGCGAAGAAAATAAAAGAGAAGTGGTTTGGGAAATAAAAACAAAAGGAGATGAAACAAAGGTGAACTAAGAGGATGGTGAAAACAACGATAAGAAAATGATAAAAAGTTTTGGAAATGATTCTTGAAACAAAGTAAAAGCAATAAGAAAACTATGAAAGAAGTCTCATGGTTTCTAACTACTAATTACTCCACTAACATGCTAACCTCTTAGTGATAGTTGCCTTACATGGATCCTTGGTCATCACTAATCCTTGGCTTCAGAGACGATACAAAGCATGGCAAATAAGATGGTTCTTCACATTCAAAATTACATCAAGAGCAAGCTAATACAAACATTAGATCATCAAACCATTAGAAGCAAGCATGAAATAAAAGAGAGTTAGCTTGGTTAGCATGTTAGCAAGTTAGATGTTTAGAACCCATCATCATGAGCCATCAATGGCTCTTGCAAGAGCAAGGCCTTGTAGAGGCTACTAGATTCATGTGGATTATCAGTAAGTGGTTAGCTAGTTAGTGGTTAGTAGTTAGTCGCCATGAGAAGAAAATCTAGCTAAGCATCATGTAGAAGATGAAGAAGATTACAATAGAGAAGAAAGGAGGCACATTTACATAGATTGTCACCATTTATTACATCAATCCCTCTCTATCTCTCTCTGAATCTCTCAGCCCTACTACAAGATCTAAAAAGAAAAAAAATACAAAAGAAATGAAGAAGAACACCTACACTAAAACATAGAAAACCTAGCCTAAAATCTTAAATTTCTCCTAAAAATCAAAAACTGCTTGTGCTTTGGCCAACTTCAGGGCTATTTATAGGCATAGGAGGGTTCTGGAAGACGATACGGGCCACGCGTCGAAAATCGAGCGCGTGGCCCCACCATTGGGCGCGGATCCGCGGCCAAACCAGGGAGCTAGCTCCCTGGTTTTGGTGCGGAGATGCGTCGTGGCTCTAGGAGCTTCCTGGTATATTCTGTTTCTGGTAATTTGCCCGAATATTTGTCTTACATGAGCAAAGGTCTAGGTTTAACGTATCTTCTAGATGTTCCTTTGCTTGGCCTCCAAGAAATCTGGGATTAATTATCATAAAATGGAATTAATAAGCTCTTATTACTCCTTTGCCCTTAAACTCTTGATTTACCTGCAAGAGAGACCAAAACATGATTTAGACCGACATTTTATTCATAAATCGGTGGAGAATACGATATAATAATGCAGAATTGTAGTAGACTAATCAAGATGCCACAAAACGCGGGGTTCGAGACATGTGTTTAAGTTATAATACGAGAAAGAACGCGGACACGGGTGTGAGCTCCGAGTCGCGTTAATACAAAAACGCGAGGGTCGCATTAGATAACAAAACGCAAAGATCGCGTTAAAAAATTGCTTGGACGCGGGATTTAGCTCCGCGTCTCTAGCAATTAACAGAGAGAAAGAGAGAGACAGGGAGATAAGAGAGAGAGTGACACACAGAAGGAGGGAGTGATAGAGACACAGTGAAGAAAAGGCAGGGAGAAAAGGAAAGAAAGAAATAAGGAAATGAAGAAGAAAGAAGGAAGGAAAGAAAGAAGGAAAGAAGGAAAAGAAATGGAGAGGAAGAAGGAAAAGGGAAAGGGGATGGTCGGCCAAGGCTTGGCCGGAGTCACCAGCGATGGCGGAGGTGGCCAGAGATGGTGGGTGGTCAAAGCCATGCCAAAAGGGGGGGGTGCAACTATTAATTTCATTTTGATTTTCGGAGTTTTGAAAAAGGTGTTTCGAAGAGCGACGGAGTGGTTCATTGGAAAGAGCACACCGAGGAGATAAGGAATACGTGATTTATGGTGACTGAAGTGATGTAGGTGGCGGTGGAGATGGTGGAGAAGATGGTGGTGGAAGTGGGTTGTTTTGGTAGAAAGAGGAGGAAGAAGATGGTGTTGAAGTTGATGTTATGGTTATTGTTGTTGTTGGAATGGAGGAGGAGATGATGGAGGAAGGTTGGTGGAGGAGTTGGAGTGGTCGTGGTAGCTTAAAAAAACGCAGCCTAGGGGCTGTTTGCTGCTACAGTCGTGTCTCTGGTGGCTGAAAATGAAGGAGGAAGAAAAAAAATGAAAGAGAGAAAAGGGAGGGGGTGTATATATATAAGGGGAGTTATAATTATTACAGTTTTCCATCACAATTCTATTCTAAAATCAGATCCGCGTCTGCCAATTGCCCAGACATGGGGATGAAGCTTGTGTCCCTGAGATAAACGCGAGAGTCGCGTTTGACGGAAGAGACAAAAAGACATGTTGACTAGATTCAGAGTTGATTTTGAAGGACATTAACATTAAATGCAGAATGGAGAGAATCTCGGCATTAAAGATCAAATTCATGTTTGGTGAGCCTCACATCTGAAAGGAGGAGAAAGTGAGAAGAAAAAATATAATATAATATCTGGATAAAATTCTTGTATCTGGGAAATCATCGAAACTTCAGGAAAGCCCGGAAAATGAAGTGACTCGAAAAGTTTTCAAGAATTCTCAAAAATAATAAATATTATTTTAAGATATTTGGTGAAATCAGTTTTTAGAAATTCAATCCCATTTTCAAAATGAAAATTCTGAAATCCACCGTTGATACCGGTCTACATCGGGTCGGCCTGATTTTGATAAATTCTGAAAAATCTCAGAAAATATATTTAGATAGAAAATATGATTTTAAAAAAATAATGTTAAAGCTATTTCTAGAATTTAAACTCCGTTGTAAATAAAAAAATCCGAGAATCGGTCAGCGGCACTTGTCGACACCGATTTTGAAGATTTACAATTTAATTCAAAAAAATTCTGAAAAAACATGTAAATTTTAATATATTGAAAAATTGTGTTTGAAACTGAATTTGATTAAATTTGATTACCAGAGAGGTCAAATCATGTCGTACTGCTATATGAGTTAAAAAATTTAAATAACAGAAAATAAGTAAATAGCTAAAAAGATCAGGACAATATCGAGTACGTATCTGAAGATGGGGTGTTACATAGTACGAGAATTGAAGAAGTGAGGTATGTACCTCAACTCAAAAGTAATCTTATCTCAGTTGGTGCTTTGGAAACTTTGGGTCTTGTGGTAGCTATACGAGATGGTGTTTCAAGATGATTAAAGGCTAAATGGTGGTTATGAAGGGAGTCCGCCGAAATAATCTCTATTACTTGAAGGGTATATAGTTACAGGTCAAGTGGAGACTTCTATTTCTTCAGATGATGTTTACACAGGTCTGACAGATGATGAAAAACACCTAGAGGGGGGTGAATAGGTGTGATGCTAATCTTAAAAATTTTAACTCTCTAAATGCGGAACCTAAACAAGTGAGGCTCAACTTAGTACAATTCAACAAGTGTAGCCGAATTCCTCTTGCGAGGCTCTGGACTAAACTCCTCTTGATTCCCCTTGATATGGGTTGAGGCGCTATGTGAAGCCTTGTTGGATGAGTACGGGATTGCCACACAAGTAAGAAATGGATGATATGAAGAATGATGCAAACACAATGATATATGGCAAGAAATACAAGCAAGCAAATAGTATCACAAGAGATTCAAATAATATCACAAGTATGCAATAGAAAGCAATAAGGAGCTATTGAAAAGTAAAGTAAGAATTAGACGCAAAGGCAATCGCAAACAAAGTGATTTGTTTCGAGGTTCGAGCCACCGCTCTACTCCCCGCCTTCACCTCCGTGAAGGGTTTCCACTATCCACGAGGACGCCTTTACAATTTGGTCTACCGAAGACCGAGCACCGAGCTCCACCGAGTACAAAGGACCTCTACCGAAGAGGTTGCTCCACAAGGAAAGGATTACAAGAACAAAGTGATCACAACAAGATCACTACACTTTTTCTCAAACTCTTTTACAAACACTCTCACTTCTATTACAACTTCACTATAGAATGAGTATAGGATTTTTGGCTCTATGAAGTGTGGTGAGAAAAACTTCAGTTGTAGAGTGATATTAGTAATCAAACACAACTGAAAAACAAACTCAAAAAGAATTGGAATGAAAGCTTTAAACTCTTTTCTTTCTCTTTTGAAAACAACACAAACTTGAGGATTTTCTTAGTAATATGCAAGAGAGACTTCTCCTCTATTTATAGGGTTAGAAAATAGGTTAAAAACAATTTCTATACACCTAATTTGACCTGCAAAAGCTCCCCAACAACTCTCTAAAAATCTGTTAAAGCTGAAAACAAAAACAGTTTTTCAGAATAGCCCAAAGAGGAAAGAGCCGTTAGGCTACAGCAGGCTTGGCGGTCGACCGGTCCGGTCGACCGCAAGGCCAGCTGCAAAGAGCCGTTGGCTCTCGGTCGACCGGTCCGATCGACCGTCCCAAAAAGAGGAAACACAGTTTCCTTCTTCCGGTCGACCGGTCGGTCGACCGAAAAAAATGTGAGCAATTTGCTCTCCGTCGGTCGACCGGTCCGGTCGACACCGACCGACAGACATGCACAAACAGTGCATGTCCAGACACATCGCCGTCGACCGGGCCGGTCGGCCGGAGTTGCCTGAAACAGAAAACTGGGCTGGTTTTGAGTTAGAAAAATTTGAGAAATATTTTAAAAATACATATAGCTAAGTATTATGCAGAAAATAGTTTATACACATGTTTTATACAAGATTTTCAAGATATAAAGCTTTTGGTACATGTATATATAAACTAAGGCATAAAACTTAGAAATAACCATTTTCAAAACATAGGAATATATGAAACAAGTGTGTGTGCAAATCCTAGAGCCAAATTTCATATACTCAAACTTTAGCATTCTATTTCTTACAATGTTTCTAAGGACTTCAAGATCTTCAAAAGGCTTCTTCATATAATCTTCAACACTTGTTCCTTGAGCCCAATTGGAGTTGACTTGAGTCCAAATCCTTGTATTTGTGAGAGAAGACTTCTAGAATGAATAGAAATCTGAAACACACTTAAACAACAAATGTTATTAGTACAAATAACTAATATGTTTTGTAATCATCAAAATACACTAATCATGGGTGATTGTAACCTTGGGCCAACAATCTCCCCCTTTTTGATGATGACAAAACATATAGGTTATTTAAATAAACATGGAAGAAGAGTTTGAAAAACTCCCCCTCAAATAATGCTATGTATAAAAAATTGGACTATTGAAAGCACAATACATAAAGCATTCAATGTACAAAAGTTTTGTCAAAAACTTAAATAAACAAACTAACAAACTCAAACAAATTCAAAATATCAAACTCTTAAACTTATTCAATTTCAAAATATCAAACTCTTAAACTTATTCTCCCCCTTTTTGTCATACATCAAAAAGGGTTAAAATACCAATTGAAAATTTTTATTTTAAGAATCCATAATGCAAACATTCAACTCACCACAAATAAATGAAAATCTAGCATAGTCTAATGGTTTAGTAAAAATATCGGCAAGTTGAAAATCGGTAGTAGAAACATATTCAATAACAATATCACCTTTCTCATAATGATCTCTAAGAAAGTGATACCTAATGTCAATGTGTTTGGTTTTACTATGTTGATTTGCATTCTTTGTCATGTGAATAGTACTAGTATTATCACAAAATATTTTTAACATGATCAAAGTGTAAATCATAGTCGAGGAGAGTATGTTTCATCCAAAGAACTTGTGCACAACAAGCTCCGGCTGCAACATACTCCGCCTCGGCGGTTGATAGGGCTACCGAATTTTGCTTTTTGGAAGACCAAGATACAAGACAATTGCCTAAGAATTGACATGTTCCACTTGTGCTCTTCCTATCTACCCTACAACCCGCATAGTCGGCATCCGAAAAACTAGTCATTGAAAATTGGCCAGTTTTCGGATACCACAAACTCATTTCAATGGTGCCCTTAAGGTATCTAATTATGCGTTTAACCGCAATTATGTGAGATTCTTTAGGAAAAGATTGAAAACGTGCACAAAGACAAACGAAAAACATAATATCCGGCCTACTAGCCGTCAAATACAATAAACTACCTATCATGCTTCTATAAAGTTTAATGTCTACACTTTTACCTTGTTCATCCTTGTCAAGCTTTGTAGTTGTTGCCATGGGAGTTTTGCTTACTTTAGATTCTTCAAGCCCAAACCTTTTGATTAGTTCCTTTGTGTACTTGGCTTGATTGATGAAGATCCCATCCTTCTTTTGCTTGATTTGGAGTCCAAGGAAATAGTTGAGCTCCCCCATCATAGACATTTCGAATTCATCCTTCATGCATGACTCAAAAGCTTGGCAAAGAGATTCATTAGTAGAACCAAAAATAATATCATCTACATAAATTTGCACAATAAGAATGTCATTTTCTACATGTTTTGTAAACAAAGTTGTGTCAATTTTACCTTTCTTAAAACCATTTGAAATCAAAAATGAAGAAAGTCTTTCATACCAAGCCCTAGGGACTTGTTTTAAACCATAAAGAGCTTTATCTAATTTAAAAACAAAATCCGGATGTGTAGGATCAACAAACCCGGGGGGTTGTTCAACATACACCTCCTCTTCAATAAATCCATTTAGAAAAGCACTTTAACATCCATTTGAAATAATTTGAATCTTTATATGAGGCAAATGCTAGTGTCATCCGTATGGCTTTAAGCCGTGCTACGGATGCAAAGGTTTCTTCAAAATCGATCCCTTCGATTTGAGTGTAACCTTGGGCAACTAACCTAGCCTTGTTTCTAACTACATTACCCGATTCATCCAACTTGTTCTTAAAGATCCACTTAGTACCAATTGTTGGTCTATCGTGGGGCCTAGGAACAAGGTGCCAAACTTGGTTGCGCTCAAATTGATTGAGCTCCTCTTGCATGGCTAGCAACCAATATGAATCGGCCTCGGCTTCGAGGACATTTTTGGGTTCAATATGAGAAATGAATGCATAGTTACCACAATAGTCATGAAGTCTAGAGCGAGTAGTTACCCCTTTTGATACTTCACCTATGACGAGGTCCTTGGGATGATGTGGATTGTATCTCCAATCCTTTGGAAGTTGTTGAGGGGGCTCATCTCCATTTATTTGATCTTCATTTCCTTGAGCCTCTTCTACTTTGGCTTCACTTCCGTCATCATCCTTTGGCTTGTCTCCCATAGTAGGCGTATCCTCCAAGGTCACTTTCTCCAAGCCTTCATCCAATGCATCTATTTCTACAACATTCTTAACAAACTTGTTAGATTCCTCAAACTTAACATGAATAGACTCTTCAATAGTCAATGATGATCTAATGAAAACTCTATAAGCCTTACTAGTGTTTGAGTAACCTACAAAAATAGCCTCATAAGATCTAGCATCAAATTTTCCTAAATTATCTTTTGTGTTTAAAACAAAGCATTTGCAACCAAAAACTTTAAAATAGGAAACATTAGGTTTTCTAGAAAAATACATTTCAAAAGAGGTTTTAGTAGTATTTTTACACAAGAAAACACGATTTGATATATAGCATGATGTATTAATGGCCTCGGCCCACAAATAATGTGTGTAGACCATATTCACTTAGCATTGTCCTAGCCATCTCTTGTAATGTTCTATTTTCCGTTCAACTACTCCATTTTGTTGTGGAGTTCTAGGACAAGAAAGTTCATGCTTTATTCCATGTTCATCACAAAAAGTGGTAAAGGGTTGGTTAATGAATTCACCTCCTCTATCACTTCTTATTCTCAAAATCGAAACATCTTTTTCTTTTTCAACTCTTTCTTAAAAGTTTGGAAATACGAAAATGCTTGATTTTTGTGTTCAAGAAAGAAAACCCAAGTAAACCTTGAAAAGTCATCAACCAAAACATAAGCAAATCTATTCCCACTTAGACTTTTGGTTTGTGTAGGGCCAAAAAGATCCATATGGATTAACTCCAAAGGACGTGATGTCATGATATCCTTAATTGACTTGAAAGAAGACTTAGTTTGTTTCCCAAATTGACATGCGTCACAAACTCGGTCCTTTTCAAAATTCAAGCAAGGAATACCTTTCACCATTTCCTTTGTGTTTAACCTAGAAATGTGATCAAAAGAAATATGCCCTAATCTCCTATGCCACAACCAAGAGTCATCATCGAGGGCTTTCAAACAAGTAATATTACAAGTCATATTTAACATATCAATCATATAAACATACTTTCACGAAAACTGGAAAATACACAAACATTAGAAGTTCTATCAATTACTTTACAAGCAACATTATCAAAAACAACATCAAAACCTTTATCACAAAGTTGACTAACACTCAAGAGATTATGCTTGAGGCCATCATCTAAAACTACATTTTCAATTAAAGAGAGGTGCCAAGTTTTACATTACCAATACCGATGATTTTACCCTTGGCGTCATCTCCGAAGGTGACGGTGCCACCTTCATGATATCTTGATAGGGTTGCAAAGTTGTTGATGTCCCAAGTCATGTGCCTTGAGCAACCGCTATCAAGATACCACAATCCTCTACGTCGTTGGGATTTGGAAAGTACCTACATCATTTAACATAATTGTTGATTTTGGTACCCAAACTTTCTTGGGTCCTTTAAAGTTAGTGCCTCGAACCCAAATATTATGACGTGATACGTTTAATCTATCATAGCAAAAATTGGCTAAGTGCCCTTTCCGTCCACAATGTGAACATGTGAACACTCTACCATACATGAATGCATGATGTATATGTGTAGTGTGAGCATGTTTTGGGTTTTGCCATGTGTTTAGGTTGTGTAGCATGAACATGAACATGAGCATGAGCATTTTTCTTTGGGGCTTGTTTCTTAGGAAAACATAGCCTCAATTTTCTTCTTGTTAAACTCACAATTTTTCAAAACAACACTTAATGAGTCTAATCTTTCCTTAAGCATAGAAACTTCATTAGAATCAATTAGTGGGGCCTTACCTTTGCAAGAAATCTTATATTTTTCAAAATCATTTTTAGTAGTGGCCAAGGTGGAAACCAAATCATCCTTTCTTTTGTAAGAGTAAAAACTTGATGACTTAAAGATTCATTTTCCTTTTTCATCTTTAAATACTTTTTCTTTAAGAAATCATAATTTTGTGACAACTCAACAAAAGCCTCTTCTAATTCATCCATAGAAAGCTCATTATCATAGGAAGGGGAAGAGGTTACCTTGCTTGTGCCTTCATTAGCCATGAAGCACATGTTGGCGGTGTCTATTTCTTCCTCGGATTCAGTCTCCGAATCCCAAGTTGCCTTCATAGCCTTCTTCTTGTAGGGCTTCTTTGATGTGGAGGGCTTAGCTTTGTCCGGACACTCCGCAACAATGTGTCCGGGCTTTGGCAATTGAAACAAGTGATCCTTCTTTCTTCTTTGCCTCCTTGCCATCTTCTTCTACCTTGTGTACTTCGCCTTGTTGTACATCCTCCGGACATTCTTAACAAGGAGTGAGAGCTCCTCATCATCTTCTTCTTCATCGTCTTCATCGGAGTGTGTAGCTTGACTCTTGAAGGCGATAGTCTTCTTTTGGAAGGAGCTATATCCTCCTAGCTTTCCTTTCCATCTCATGGGTTTTGAGGTTCCCAATGAGACCTATAAGCTCCATCTCTTCATTG
Organism: Agave tequilana; assembly: GCA_038442645.1. Lineage (NCBI taxonomy): Eukaryota > Viridiplantae > Streptophyta > Magnoliopsida > Asparagales > Asparagaceae > Agave > Agave tequilana. Next base: position 82,268 of record JAVJIF010025492.1, on the reverse strand, counting down.
TCGTTGAGTTCCTTCAAGGTTGTTTCTTTAACTTCCCATGAAGGAGGAAGAGCACGGATGATCTTCCTTACTCTTTGATCATTGTTGATATCTTCACCTAAAGAAGAGAGTCCATTAGTAATCTTGGTAAATCTTGTAACCATATCATCTATGGTTTCATTTTCTTGCATGCTAAATGTTTCATATTGGGACCGAAGAAGGTCAATCTTAGCCTTCTTTACTTGTGAGGTCCCCTCATGTGTGACTATCAAGTGTGACAAATCTCATATGCGGATTTGCAATGGATAACCTAGAAATGTCATCATCATTAAGGGCTTGTAGAAGTGCATAGTGAGCTTTGGCATTGGCATCGAATTCCTTAGTCTCTATTTCGGACCAAGTGGATTCGTCACCGGGGGGTACACTAAAGGACTTAGTCACGGCTTTTGCAACTCGGCTACCTAAAGATTGCAAAAACACGGTCATCTTAACTTTCCATATGGGAAAGTTAAGTCCATCAAACTTAGGAGGGGTCTTAATTCCATCGGCCATTTTTACTATATGAATATGAATGAAATGATTAGCAAATTAGGATCTTCTCTAAGGTTGTTAAACCAAATCCTAGAGTCCAAGCTCTGATACCAATTGAAAAACACCTAGAGGGGGGTGAATAGGTGTGATTGCTAATCTTAAAAATTTTAACTCTCTAAATGCGGAATCTAAAACAAGTGAGGCTCAACTTAGTACAATTCAACAAGTGTAGCCGAATTCCTCTTGCGAGGCTCTGGACTAAACTCCTCTTGATTCCCCTTGATATGGGTTGAGGCGCTATGTGAAGCTCTTGTTGGATGAGTACGGGATTGGCACACACAAATAAGAAATGGATGATATGAAGAATGATGCAAACACAATGATATATGGCAAGAAATACAAGCAAGCAAATAGTATCACAAGAGATTCAAACAATATCACAAGTATGCAATAGAAAGCAATAAGGAGCTATTGAAAAGTAAAGCAAGAATTAGACGCAAAGGCAATCGCAAACAAAGTGATTTGTTTCGAGGTTCGAGCCACCGCTCTACTCCCCGCCTTCACCTCCGTGAAGGGTTTCCACTATCCACCGAGGACGCCTTTACAATTTGGTCTACCGAAGACCGAGCACCGAGCTCCACAGAGTATAAAGGACCTCTACCGAAGAGGTTGCTCCACAAGGAAAGGATTACAAGAACAAAGTGATCACAACAAGATCACTACACTTTTTCTCAAACTCTTTTACAAACACTCTCACTTCTATTACAACTTCACTATAGAATGAGTATAGGATTTTTGGCTCTATGAAGTGTGGTGAGAAAAACTTCAGTTGTAGAGTGATATTAGTAATCAAACACAACTGAAAAACAAGCTCAAAAGAATTGGAATGAAAGCTTTAAACTCTTTTCTTTTCTCTTTTGAAAACAACACAAACTTGAGGATTTTTCTTAGTAATATGCAAGAGAGACTTCTCCTCTATTTATAGGGTTAGAAAATAGGTTAAAAACAATTTCTATACACCTAATTTGACCTGCAAAAGCTCCCCAATAACTCTCCAAAAATCTGTTAAAGCTGAAAACAAAAACAGTTTTTCAGAATAGCCCAAAGAGGAAAGAGCCGTTAGGCTACAGCAGGCTTGGCGGTCGACCGGTCCGGTCGACTGCAAGGCCAGCTGCAAAGAGCCGTTGGCTCTCGGTCGACCGGTCCGGTCGACCATCCAAAAGAGGAAACACAGTTTCCTTCTTCCGGTCGACGGTCCGGTCGACCGAAAAAACCTGTGAGCAATTTGCTCTCCGTCGGTCGACCGGTCCGGTCGACCGACAGACATGCACAAACAGTGCATGTCCAGACACATCGCCGGTCGACCGGGCCGGTCGGCCGGAGTTGCCTGAAACAGAAAACTGGGCTGGTTTTGAGTTAGAAAAATTTTGAGAAATATTTTAAAAATACATATAGCTAAGTATTATGCAGAGAAAATAGTTATACACATGTTTTATACAAGATTTTCAAGATATAAAGCTTTTGGTACATGTATATATAAACTAAGGCATAAAACTTAGAAATAACCATTTTCAAAACATAGGAAATATATGAAACAATTGTGTGTGCAAATCCTAGAGCCAAATTTCATATACTCAAACTTTAACATTCTATTTCTTACAATGTTTCTAAGGACTTCAAGATCTTCAAAAGGCTTCTTCATATAATCTTCAACACTTGTTCCTTGAGCCCAATTGGAGTTGACTTGAGTCCAAATCCTTGTATTTGTGAGAGAAGACTTCTAGAATGAATAGAAATCTGAAACACACTTAAACAACAAATGTTATTAGTACAAATAACTAATATGTTTGTAATCATCAAAATACACTAATCATGGGTGATTGTAACCTTGGGCCAACAGATGAGGCCAGGACACGGAGGAGAAAAGTCTTTACAAGCTCCAGAAAAAAGGGATCATTGGAAGGTGCATCTACCTGTAACTTGGAATTGGGTGAAAATGACATTCTGGACAAGAAGAAGGTGAAGTTCAGCACCACTATTCACCATTCTTAAGGTCTTCTTGATTGTATTCATGCAAATATTTGAGGACCTGTTAAGACTGCATTGCTTGGATGTCATATGTATTTTGTCTCTTTTATTGATAATTTATCTAGGCATTATGGATATATCCCATGAGATAAAATTTTGAAGCCCAAGGTATGCTAGTGAAGTGGAAGGATATGATGGAGAAGCATATTGACAGAAAGATCAAGGAGGTACCAAATTGAAAATGTTTAAAAATAGAAGAACTAATTCTTACAATTTGGCCAAGATAATGGTATTAGTACTCACTTCACAAATGAATTACATGGGTTGGTAAAGGAGATCAATTGTTCTTGTTAGAGAAGGTGTAGTGTGTGTTGTCTAATGCACGATTAGACAAATCGTTTTGAGCTGAGGCGATTGTGTATGCTTGCCATCTCATAAATGGATTGTCATCAACTGTGATAGGAAGTAAAACTCCTCTGAAAGTTTGGTCTGAGAAAGCTGCTCAAGATCATGGTTTGTTGCGAGAATTTGAAAGTCTGTTCTACTTTTGTGCCAAAGATGGTAAGGTAAATTCTCGAGCAAAGAAGTTTGTATTTTTGGGCGTCTAAAGAAATATGAAAGGTTACAGGTTATGGTACCCCGAAAACAATAAGATTGTGTTGAGTTAGCATGTCACATTTGATGAGACTTTATTGTTGAAGTCTACCGTCTCTCAGTAGGTGGAGAGGACGAAGACCAAGGATGTATCGCAGCAGATGGAGGTTGATGCTACTCCACCAACGCCAGTTGGTTTGGTATCAGTAAGGACTTCACCGGATATAACACCGGGTAGAGATAATGTAGCCACTCTTCATGCTGAACAGGTTGAAGACATTGATAAGAATGTCAAATTATTTGCAGCTATTGGAATCAAGATAAAACCACAAAAGTGGGTGAAGAGGCATGAATCTCAAGTTGGTGATCGCGACAAGTTGATGGTCGTTGTTCTCCATGACGGTAGTAAGGAGGTTCATATCACTCAGCCAGTTAGGTTCACTGCTGAAGATTCAGTCACAGCTGCTTGAGCTTGATGGAGCTCATTTTAATGAATTACGGATGGCTTGATCTCTTGGGCAAGGTACGTAGGCAGCCCTAAAGGCGCAACCATTTAGTGATGCAACCCGTATAAACCTATTAGGGTTCTGAGAAGCTAATTGGGACTTCACGTAGAGGTGAAGAGTTGGACTTCACGTAGAGGTGAAGTGTTGTGATCTTGATGAACGGATGATTTTCTGGTGAGAATACAGTTGAGCTTGCATAAAGGGGGTGTGTATCCAGTTTGTTGAAGCCGATGATGGTAATTGATGTGCTCTACTCAGGTTTGGTTGGAGCGTCTTGAAGACATTTGGACTAGAGAGACAGTCAGTTGGAGAGTCAGTGTTGGCTCATGTTAGGTTCTTCTTGAGGTCATTTAGAATAGAGTTCCATTAAGTTGCTGAGTAGGAGACACATTCGTTGATCGGTTCATATGATACTGTTTCTCTTCAGTGGAGTATTGGGAAGGCATGCATGGCGCATTCCGTTTGGATAGCTGAGCTGAAGTTGGAATCTTATAATTGATATTGAAGTTTGGAGAGCGTTACCTGAGGGGACGACAAACACAATTTGGATCTGGTATGACAAGTGGAAATCAATTGTATGTGTGCTGGCAACTCATTTTAAAGGAACCGGTTCGTCTGTTGGCCAAGTCGAGATCGTGTGTCAATTTCGTCGAAATCGTGTGTCGATTTCGTTCGGAGCGCTCAAGCCGAGATCGTGTGTCGATTTTGTTGAGACGTGTGTCGGTTTCGCCAGATGTTCGTTGGAGTTCGGCTCAGATTTGAAGAATCTCCACCGAGGTAGAGAATTTAAGGAGAGAGGAGATAAAATACATCGGAAGAGTTTTTTAAACTCATTGGAAGAAATAGCGCAGAGATCGGAAGCCAAAAGGAGCGAGAACGAAGTTCACAAACATGCCATGACAGAGCCTGGTCGACCGTCGGTCGGCCGGTGTGCACGACGTGCACAGGCACAACTCGGTCGACCGTGGCAAGGAAGCAGTGGACCGGTGCGGTCGACCGACTGGCACAAGAATGCTCGGTTTGTCCCGGTCAACCGACTGATCGACCGGCTCGATCGACCGACTGACACATTCTGCTCTTCTGAACGGATTCAGACTCCTTTTCTGTTTTGGGGTCGAATCCAAATTGGGGTTCCTAAATTCCTGAGACTCTCTGGTTATAAGTAAGGATTAGAGCCCTCATGGATTGTATTCCTCTGAAAATCCCTCTTGGATATTCCTTGAAAGTAAGGAACTTATAATTAATTGTTGAATCAGTAAATTCTCTCTCTCTTACCCCGAGGACGTAGGCCAATTGCCAAACTTTGTTAAATATTGTGTTGGTTTGCTTTCTCTCTTATTTCTCTGTTCTTGTCATGTGGGTACTTCTCCGGCGTGTCCATCTCCGTTGCTTGGGTTCCTCAAATTGGTTGTTCCCAGAAGAAGGCGCTAGGCGCAACAATGGTTTCAGATTTTATACTAACATAATATCACATGAACAATAACTATAATTTTTCATAGAGAGTTTGGAAAAAGTTTCACTAAAGGTTTCTTAGAAATTAAAAAGACTTCTTAAGTTTGGTAATAAATTTGGAGTGAAGAGAGTAAAGACGCTGCTGTTCACAGGTGGAAATTATCCACTTTACTTTATGGAGAAAAATTATTATTCAAAATAAATTTGCAATAGACTTTAAGTGATGCTCAACAAATAAGCATTAAGGGAAAAAAAATCAAAAGTTGATATTAGTGAAGAGAAAAAAAAGGTAAAATAAAGAAGGAAAAATATTGTTTCTTGTACCAACCCAGTATTTTCTTCCAATCAAGTGCTACCAACTTGTTTTAAGCTAAGCACACTTAAGAATAAAGACTCACCCTAGGATTAACATTTGTTGTGGAAATAGCCCCCCCTCTCTCTCTCACAAAAAGTTTCAAGTTCAATCTCTATAGTTGTCAAGCGGAAGGATTTAATTTGAGTAATTAGTGATTGGTGCGTGTACAGATTGAAAGGTCACCTCCATCATGTTTCAAAAATTAAAAAAATTAATATTCTCTGAATATCTGAAAAGCTATTGGATAAGCACTGACTCAAAAGGAAAGCAAATAATTAATGAAAATCAAGCAAAAATCAACCGAGTTTTTTGGATCAGATCAAAGTCCAATTCACATTCACACATTAACCATGATTCGATACCATATAAGCTTTAATGCAGCCCTTAATTACTCTCTCTCATCCAAAAAATAATCTTCAAGATTCTCCTAATTCTAATTCTAATTCATTCAATGTATTAAGAATAATAATTCCCGCCTGTTGCTGACGAGGCAGCTCTATCGGCCATGTCACACTCGCGTGTGACCAATTTTCTTGACCACCTCTTTTTTTCTTTTCTTTTTTTTAATTATGGCTTTCATTCTTAATTCGTTGGCTTTCTAGTTTTTTCACATTTTAAAAAAAAAATCTTGTTTTAATATTTAATTTCAAGAAAAGTCCTCCCCAAAATTTAATTACCAAAGACATGTCACAATCATGTAGGCGCTCAATGGTTTCGCCTCGCCTGCTCAGACATTTGGCGAACTCGGACGCAGAGCTGAAACAATCTTAGTTCCGGATTTGACAAACCCAGACTTGACTTTGAAAAAAAAACTTTAACCCGGACCAACGTTTGTGCCCCGAGGGGGGAGGGGGTGGGTGGCGCTCCTCTCTTCTATTTTCTTCTTTCTCTACCTCTGCTTCTTCCTTCCTTTTCCCTCAGCTCTCAACTCCTCTTGCTCCGGCGACCCCTCTGACCTCACTTGCTGCGGCGCCGCTGGCTTTGCCCTCGCCTTGACCCTCACTAGTTCCGCCCTCACCTCAACTCCTCCTTCTCCGCCCTCGTACCTCACCCTATCGGTCGTACCAGATTAGGTAGAGGTTGCTCGGGGAGGAGAGGATTGGGCCCATGTTGTACCGGAGGTGGACCAGGTCCGAGGAACCCTCGTACCTTTTCGACGACGAGATGGAGGCCGAGGATAAGTTGAGTTGTTGATGGTGGTGCATGTTAAGCATCTGTTGTTGCTTGCAAGGGAATGAGCTTGCTGCTTGATGGTTGCAGGGAATAATAGTAGAGCAATCACATAGAGGAAGAAGAGGAAAGGGAAATTACTATTAATAGACTTCATTTTCTGTTTTTTAGAAGTTTTTTTAATTGGCATATCTGAACGTAAATCTTAGCTATTTTTTGTATCCGTGTTCGCCAAATTCGATTCAAAAAATAACTAGCTTGCGGTCACTCAGTGCCACGTTGGTGACGCGAAAGCGCTCAGCGCTGACGTGATCTGTCAGAGATCGATTTTGATAATTAAATTTTAAAGAGTTTTTTTTTTGAAATTCAATAGTAAAATAGGATTTTTAAAAGAAAAAAAAAATTTTTTTAATTATACTCACTATATTATAAATTTCTAATTTCTAATTTCTCATTTCTCAATTGGATTTAGGTGTCATTTCCCATTCTCTCTTTTTCTATATATAGAGCCACAGCCCGGCCTTTGGTAGCCTCTCCCCCTAAACAGAAGCTGGCCAGCTCCCAATAGAGAATTTTCTTTTTTTTTTTTTTTTCTTCAGTAATTTTCGTTTCAGTTTAAGCCCTGAAAATGAAATTTTCCTCGGACTCCGACGGATTCCGGCGGTGGCACGAGTCATGGAAAGGGCAGGCGCCGCCTGCCGACACCCAGATTGTGACCTCGGACGGGCACCGGATTGCTGCCCATTCTAATGTTCTTGTAAGTCGCCGTCATATTGATCGAAATTGGGCATCAGATTGCTCCGTGATTCTAATCTAATTGTTGTTGTTGTCGTTGATTTTTTTTGTGGAAATTGCTAATAAGTCAACGAATGTACAGGCTTCGGCTTCACCGGTGTTGGAGAACTTGGTTACAAGCCGCGAAAGAATTGGCATTCTGAGAGGATCATCTCCATTCTCGGTGTTCCTTCCGATGTGGTTTTCTCGTTCCTTCAGTTCATATACTCTTCCAGGTTGGTCTTCACTTCAGATCTGTGAATTCAGTTTCTTAGAAAGAGAGATTTCTGTAAATTTTCAATGTCCTTGAAACTGGAATGCAGGATGGCATTGCAGTCTAGAGAAGGAAAGGAGGCGATGGGAGAGTACGGAGTGCAGCTGATGGTGATGGCACACAAGTTCAGGATCGATTGGCTGAAGAAGGGGTGCGAGATCGAGGTGGGGAGACAGCTGAATGCAGAATCGGCCGTGGATGTTCTCCAGGTCGCGAGACTCTGCAACGCAACGAGACTCTATCATAAATGCCTGAGGCTCATTTCAAGGAATTCTCCTCCGTTCAAATTTCTGACGGCTGGCGATTCGTCCAGATGAATGATCCCAGGCTGGAACTAGAGATCCTGCAGCATATCCACGATACTGATCAGGTAATCTTTTCACAATGAAGAGAACATACTCTGGATTTGGTTGCTGTGAGACTTACCAAGTAAGTGAATTTGAATAACAGAGAAGGAAGCGATGGAAGAGGCAGAGGGAAGAGCAGGAGATGTACCATCAGCTCGGCGAGGCGATGGAGTGCCTGGAGCACATCTGCACCGAGGGCTGCACCAAGGTCGGGCCCCACGACAGGGTGCCGCCGTGCAAGAGCAAGGGCCCCTGCACCAAGTTCCGGACATGCGAAGGGCTGCAGCTCCTCATCCGGCACTTCGCCACCTGCAGCAGCAAGAGGCTCTCCAACGCTGCTGGGTCCTGCTCGCATTGCAAGCGGATGTGGCAGCTGTTTCGGCTCCACTCTTCCCTGTGTGATCGCGAAGAGTCCTGTAAAGTGCCTCTATGCAAGTGAGCATTCATATCATTACTAACCTATATGTTCTGTTCTGAATCTGATGGAACTTATATAACAATTTCTTTTCTATTTATTTATTTTTTGTTCCCTGAGCAGGCAATTCAAACTGAGAATGCAAATGAACGAGAAAGGAGATGATGCGACATGGAGGCTCCTAGTGAAGAAGGTGGTTGTTGCGAGAGTTATGTCCTCGTTGGCGAGAAGGAAGAGACAAGAGCACATCCACAACCCATGGGCAAGATCACACACAAGGCACAGATCATAACATGACATCCCCATCTTTTCCCCCTTTTTCTTTCTCATCATATCTTGACAATGTGTATGCTCCGAATCGCGATTCTTCTGCTCTCTTCTTGCATTCTTTGTAGTTCTAAACAATATGATGATATATGAAAATAAGACTCTGTTAGTACTAGAGTCCTCACATTCATGCATTTGCTCGCTATTTCCTATTTTCCTTGTACCAGGAATTTATTTTCATTTAATCATCTTGAACCAGCAAAAGACAATCATGTATTCTGTACTTGAAAAAGACACACCGAGATCTTTGGTCACTGTTCCATCATTTTTTCAAACAAAATTATATTTTGTCCAGATTCCAAGCCCCATCCCTCCCCCACTCTCACTTGTCCTCTGCTTGCTGCTGCCAGCGTGTTTGAACCAAAGGACGGCTCTCCTTGCACAAGGGACTGCAAGTGGACATTGTATCGCAGTGGTAGAGTCCCGTGTCCTCGCACAGAAAGTCTAAACCAGATCATGAACGTCTAGCAGCAACGTTCATTGTGAGCTGTCCAAACGCATATGTTTCTTTTTCGCGGCAGGCGATGACGTGGACGAATATTTTCAGCGACAATTTGTTCTCTCTACCGTTAAATCACTCAATGCTATTTTCAGGGACAAATTTCGCGAACAGAATCAAAGGATTTTCTCTATTGTTACTATATACCAACAACAGTAGGATCTCCTGCGCTTGTGCCAAAAGTCTAAATCAGATCATCAGTGTCTAACACCTACGTTTTATTATCAGCCACGAAACCAGCCATAGGTCTCTTTGTGCAATTAGTTCAATTTCTTTTTTCTACCAGTAAACCATTCAGCCAACGCAATTTTTGTGAACGTCGTAGTAAGTAGTACAGACTATTGGAAGTCTTTGACAATGCCTGTAAACACCGTTGTAAAGCTTTATTGTTGTAAAGCTTTATTGTGATTGAGCAAGAAAGCAAGGTTCAAATTACTTCACATAGTCATCAGACCATTATCTTAAAACTAATTATCAGTAGTTTATGGGACCAATAATGGCCCTGTTCATGTGTGTGTGTATGGGGGATCTATACTTCAGCCGCCAGCTGAGAGAGTTTCTCAGCGGCGGTGACGTGGATGAATTTATGCCACATATCGGTGGCAGAGTGTAGGCATTAAAAAAATAAAAAAATTTCGCCTAAAGAATCATCAATCAAGTTGACCAAAATACCCCCATTTTTTACTTCTAAACTAGTAAAAACTCATCCACAACAAAAATTTACGGAAAATATTTCTAATTTACAGGGAAATTTCCGTTGAAATATCTGCAGTTAAAAATTTTCTAATTCTCCTACATAGAAAAATATAAAGGGGGAAAAAGATTGGATCAAGATGATGAGGAAAAAAAACAGCAGCAGTAAAAAGTAAAAAAAACATGCGTGAAAGCTAAAAAATTGGTTGTAATATATATATTTTTTTATTGTTTAATTATTGTTTTATTTTCAATTCATATAGGTTTAATAAAAGAAATTAAAATGAATAGAAAAATAAAATTGGATATAGGGCAGCCGTATATTTTTTTTTCGTATTACAAATGTACAATGTAAAAAAAAATAATGAAATATAATGGTTAATGATTTATTTTGCAGATATATTATAATCAGATATTCTCGTAACTGCCAGTATTTGCAGATTGGTTGGATAATATTTCATACAATTTTTAATGAACTGCGATGATGGTCGGTGTTGGTACTAAAAAATATTTTATTCTCAATGTATATTATAAATGAGATCAATGTCGTAGCACACATACATTCAAAAATTATACTAAAAAAATATATTAGCATAGCGATCATGGTCGTAGTCATACTATAACAAAACTTCGAATTTTATATCATGAGTGTGACCTCTCAATGTATATTATAAATGAGATCAAGGTCACAGTACACATACATTCAAAAAAATAATCAAAAAAATATATTGGCACAGCGACCATGGTCGCAGTCACTGTATAACAAAACTAGCAATCTTATAACACGAGTGCGGCCCTAAACAGCAGAACTTTTAGCACTGCGATCATGGTCGCAGACTTAATATAATATAACTTTCAATCTTATATTACGACTGCGACCCTAATCGCATTACTTATTCGCATAGAAATAATAGACTAAAACATACTATCGTTCAGCATTGTGTCCACGGTTGCTGTCCTTATTTGTATGCCATCTGTAATAGAATTTTGATCGTTTATAAAATGCCAAATCAGGGACCTAAGTCCCTGGTATTACCATGAATACTGAGGAAACACAGCATTTTAGTGGGCCCAAGTGTCGATCTTTGACACATGGCCTCGTCTCGCCTTTCAGATCCTTCTTCTGCCTATAAATATGCATGTTTTAGACCAGGTACGAGGTTGAACAACGAGAATTACAGTTTCTCTCCTTAGGATTAGTTTTAGGTTTTCTTCTTCTTTTCTTTTGTATTTTCTTTATTTTTAGTTCATGTATTAGGGCTAAGATAGATTCAGAGAGAGAAAGAGGGATCTTGTGCTAGAGAGTGATAATCTAACTTACAATGTCTTCTTTATTTCATACTCACCTCTACTTGATTTTGATGATCTAATAGTAACTTGCACCTTGTTGTGTGGAATGGATATATTTGAATGTGGAAGAGCAATCTTATGTGTCATGCTTTATATTGTCTCTTAAAACCAAGGATTCATGTGAGACAACTATTACTTAAAGGTTAGCATGTTAGTGGAACAATTAGTAGTTAGTATCCATAAGCTTTCTTCATTGTTCTCCTTCTCTTTTTCTTACTTTTAAAAAAAATATATTTTTATAATCTTTTATCATTTTTCTATCGTTGTTTTCATCACTTCTTAATTCATTTTTATTTTCATCTTCTTTTCTATTTTATTTTTAAATCCAGTTTCTAAATCACTTTATTTTTCACTTCACCTTTATTTCGTGTTTTGTTTTACCGATTTTACAATCATTTTCCATTATTTTTACATTGCCATTTTCATCATCTTTTTCACTTATCACTTCTAGTTTTCTTTTCCCTTTCTTTTTTCTCTTTCTTTAACAGAGAAAAACCCGTTAACATATCATGTGAACGGACCGTTAATACTTCTATCGCCTCCCGTCCCTGTGGATTCGACCTATTGAGCCAATGCTATAACGGAAGTATCGAGGGAACATTAGCACACATACATAATTTCATTAATTTAAAAATATACATTTTCAAGTACTTGTTTTACCCCGATCAAGGCCCTCTAGGAGGGAGCCTACACCGCCTAACTTGAGCAGCAAGTTCAGGCCACGAGACAGCAATCGGATGCCGACAGAAAGAGGATAGCCAGTTTGGAGGCTGCTCAGAGAGATATGCAATAATTCATTTCCCAGTTTATAGCGAGTCAATAAAGCGTCAGGTAACCTAGCAGGGGGGTAACGACAGTGCTGGCAGGAATGACGACGAGACATAAGTGAGATTACGTGATATGATTGTGATTGATTTTACTTATATTTTAACTTATGTTTGTTATTATTATACATGTTGAGATTACTTAGAATTTGATGAGATTGGTGTTTGGTTATTATTATATTTGGTGAGATTGTATTTGGTTATTATTCTATTTGGTTATTGTTTGGTTGAGATTGGTGCTTATTTGAGATTACTTAGCTTTAATGAGATTGGAGCTTGTTTGAGATTACTTAGACTTTGATGAGATTGGTAAAGATGTATAAATATTCTTTTATTGATATGTATATATGTATATATGGATGTGAAGGCAAGCTACAGTTTTTCAAAAAAAAGTCTACAAATTGCGTCAAATTTTGTATTTTTGACAAAACTTGCGTCGAAACTATCAAATTCCACACAATTTGTGACACAGAATTCATTTTTATATTAAAATTTCAACTTTCCCATAACTCTGAGATAGGGCCAGATAACATTTTGCGTCGAAAAAATAAAATATTTGATGCATTTTTCCATATAATTGCGTCGAACTTTTATATTCGACGCAAATTGGTTGCACAAATTTCATTTTTATACAATAAATTTTCAACTTTCCTATAACTCTTGGATCAGGACAGACAACAATTTCCGTCGAAAATAAATTTTTGACGCAATTTTAGGACTTTTTTTTAAATTTTGCGTCAAAGTTTCGACGCAAAAAAATGCGTCGAAAATTCAACGCAATATTTAAATTTACAAAAAATTAAAAAAAAAAGAAACATTGCGTCAAAAATTCGACGCAATATTTCACTTTGCAGCGAATTTTCGACGCAATATTTGCGTCGAGGTTTTTTGCGTCGAATATTTGCATCAAAAATATTCGGCGTAAAGCAAAAATTTTCGACGGAAAATGCCTATATTCGACGCAAATTTTTGATGCAATTTGACAAACTTTCTAGTAGTGATGGTACTATAGGCTTGTGCACCTGACTGACTGACTTGTCTTTTCCAGACTCGTCAGATTGGGATAGATTGGAACTAGATGAAGTGAATGCCTGTGTGTTGTTGTGCTGAATGGGATTGGGTAGCATCAATACTTGATTATCAACTTTCTTTCCTGAGCTTAATGTATGAACAACATTGCATTGATTAAACTGTTGATCCTCAGCCAGATGAACTTGGTTAGAATTTCTTGGGTTCGTTAATGGTTGACAAGGCAAAGTACCCTGGGGCCTCTCACTTTGTGAATTAGCTAGTTGACTCATTTGAGCCCTAACCTTGTTATGGATTTTACGTTGTTGTTTTGCATTGTTTGTATGAGGGACTTCTGGTTCCTCATATACCTTTCTATAGTCTTCTCAAAATCAATCATTTTTTCTCAAGTGGAGGTATTTGAAAGGGTGGAGCATGGTTAGAAAAGTTTTGTTGATAATTGAAAGAATTAGATTGATGATTGAAAGAATTATGATGATAATGGGTTGATGATTGGAAGAATTGTAATTATTGTTGGCCCGAAGGCCCATCACTCTAATTTTGATGATGATTAACTCATATAGTTATAGTACTAATGATCTTGTGTTTAATTAGTGACAGATTTATGATCAAGATCTTAGTAAGTGCATAGCTTCAACAATGGATTTAAAGTCAAGTTTTGGAGCTAGCACGGTTTGATCAAAGAGCCATTGGATCGTGTTTGGACCAAGTCAAGAAGATGAGAAGGCTTCAAGTGAAGACTTCAAGAAGATGAAGACTTGTGTCTAGGTTTGTTTTATAAGATTTTATTTTTAGATAAAATGTAAAGGATAGAGTAGTTGGTGGATTGCTCAAGTACTTATACACACACATCTTGATTTAGTTTGTTATTAGAAAAGAATTTTCAATTTGGAAAATACCGTTTTTTATTCTTTTGGTTAAAACATGCAAACTTGAATTTCATATATTCTTGCCTTTTTAACCAAAACAAGTTTAAAGCTTAATGTCAAAAATATAGATATTTCACCATGTTTGTGTAGTGGATCATATCCATACACCCTATGCTTTCAAAGTTGTTTAAATATCTTATTTTTGTATTTATAGATGTTTTGGAAAAACAACTTTTGGAAAAACCAAGTTTGGAAAAATACTGTTTTCATTTGAGCCAATTTTTCCATATTACAAAAATAGTTCAAATCATTTATAACATGTCTTGATTTTGTGCAAGCATGTTTCTTTATCAAAGTATATTGGTAAAACTATTTTTGTAGATTTTTCTGTGAATTTATGGGATTTTTATGTGAGCCAAAAGACCAAGTTTTTAATACCTAATTCAGACCTGACCTGGCTTTATCCGGTCGACCGACCCGGTTGACCGACGTGCACAGACGTGCACGCCAGTTCTGCAGGATGGCCGGCCGACCGACCCAGTCGACCGTCCAGAGAGCTCTGCTATCTGGAAAGGCCCGGGCGGCCGACCAGACAGAGAGACTGCTCTCTGTATCCTGGCTCGGTCGACCTGCCGGTCGACCGATGGCTCAAACGGTCTGAAATATGACCGTTGGCCGGTCGGCCGGACGGTCGACCGTTAGGCCTGACAGACCCCAACGGCTAGTTTTTCTTAGCCTATAAATTTGGGGGTTTGGGCATTGTTTTTCACTAAGATTTTTGGAGACTTTTAGAGCCAGTTTTTCCTACTCTTTTCAGAGGTTTTTCTCCACAAAATTGAGGGCAAATATTTCCAATCAAAAGGAAAGTTTTATCAAGAGTGTAAAAGAGAATTTCTTGAGTTTTCCTCCACCATCTCGTTCCTTGTTTTCTCACACAAACACTTGAGAACCCATTGATTATTCATTCTATAGGAGTGTTGTAGTGAGAGTACTTTTAGGTGATCAAAGTGTTGTGATCACCAAAGATCTTTTCTTTGTACTTTGAGGAGGTGGGCAAGTGTGCTCGCGGTGGTTTAGAGTTCGTTTGTGAACTCTTAGTTTGAGGTGCGGCCTCGGCAAGCTTATGGGGCTTGCGTGTGTACGGGACTAGGGAGTCCGAGAGATTGTAGGTGTTGCGGCACCAAGGAGAGATCCATTGGGATCGTGCATAGTGGAAATCCTTCGTGTGTCGAAGGCGGGGATGTAGAGCAAGTGTGCTCGACCTCGAAACAAATCCCTTGTGTTTGCGATTGCTCTCTCTCTCTCTCTCTCTTTGTCTCCTTGTTTATATCTTGCATTCAATTATTGTGTTAATCTTTATATGCTTGATATACTTATGTGCTCATATGATATACTTGCTTGGGTTTGTTTGCTTACACTTGTATTCAACCAAGAGAGCCAACGCGGCAGCTCAACCCTTATCAAGGGAAATCTAGAGGAGTTTGTCCAGAGCCCTTCACGGGAAATTCGGCAACACTCTTGTGTTATACGTGGTGTTTAGTTTAAATAGTTTGTTTAGGTCATAATAGTTTTTACTTCCGCATTATTTGGCATTAAGTGACCATTAGATTAGCCATCACCTATTCACCCCCCCTCTAGGTGAACCTACAATTGGTATCAGAGCCAAGTGCTCTGATTTTGGGTCTTACAACCTAGAGTTAAAGATCCTCATTTTTAGGCTAATCACAATATTTTGTACACACACTATGGATTTCATGTCACCACCCATGTTTGACATTCTTAACATCCAAATTTGGAAGGTTAAGATGTCCTTGTACCTCAAGGCCCTAGGCATTCATGTTTATCTTGCTACAATTAAAGATTCATATATTAATGATAGCAAGAATATTGAGGCTAATGCAAAAGCCCTTCATGCTTTAAAGTCAACCCTAAATGATGATTATTTATCTAGGGTTTCTAACATTGATTCGGCTTTTGTAGCATGGAACATCATCACCTCCCTGGCGAAAAGGATCTATATTATGCGGGGAGCGATTCGGATGTTGGAAGTGACGTCTCCAACAAGTGCTATATGGTCCAAGGGGATAAACCCCTTGAGGTAACTACCGAATCCGAGGTAGATGAAAATGATATATCATATGATCAGCTTAGCACTTTTTGTCAACTATTGCTTGAAAAATATGACATGGTTAAGAAAGATAATAAAATTTTGAAAAAGAATTTTGATTGCATGCATATAGAAAATGATTCATTTAGAACTAAGATTGCATGCTTAGAAAAAGAAAATAATGTTTTGAAAAATGAAAATGTTTCCCTTATGTCTAAATTAAATGATTTGTGTGAAGGGAACACTATTTTGAAGGATAAAATTGATTTGGTAGAAAAACAAAGAGAAGTTATTTTTCAAGAAAATAAATCTTTGAAAAGAAAAGTTTTTGAAAATGAAAAAGATTTTGTTTCTAAAAAGAAGAAGAAAATTGTTTCACAATCTCACCATGCTTACATGCCACCATTGATAATAGTGAGATCAATGTTTTGAAAAATAGGATTAGTTGTTTGAGCTCAACTTTGAACTCTTATGCTTTTAATCATTCTAAATTGGAGTCTTTGTTTTCAAAGAAACAAACTCCACACATTCATGCACATCATCATGCATATGCTTATGTTGCACGTCACGATCATACACACACACATAAGCATCCTAAGGTGTACAAGTGTACACATTGTGGCCGCAAAGGCCATTTAGCAAAGTTTTGTTATGATAAGATCAATTCTTTAAATTTTGCTAATAAATATGTTTGGGTGCCTTACAAGACTAACCCTCAAGGACCCAAGAGAAAATGGGTACCAAAACTCCCATCGTGTGTTTTTGATGTAGGTGAGGGCTCTCACACGACGTGAGAGGGATGGTGCCTTGATGATGGATGCTCATGGACTTGATGGACACATATATAAATGCATCGCTATCAAGGAGTTTTGGTGGGTCAACCACCATGTTTGGAGATTTGGAATAGTTCTTTGGTTGGTAACTATTTCTAAACTCCTAATTTATTTACATGCTTGCTCATATGTCATATTTTTAACATGTTCATGTTTTATGTATTTTTGTGCTTCATGTGATAAATACTAGTTTAAATGTAGTTTTTATCAAAACTTGTATTTATACATGTACAAATAGTGAGAACAAATTGATTCATATATGTTTGCACTTCATGCTCATTTTTACCCACTATATGCACATGTATAACCTAGTTTTGATGATTTCCTCATTTACACTTGTTTTGCCAATTTTCATGTTTTACTTCATGTATATGTAATTTTTGTCAAATCTAATAAATATACATGTATACCCGTGAGTCTCTTGCCTTCATGAAAATACCTTTAATAGACTCTTTTATATTTGGGATATGTATGTATATTGTTAGATTTAGATAAATCATACATATCCTAGAAGTTTGTTTTGTTTAATGAAAAATAATTTTTATGTTTTGTTTAATAAAAATAAAAGATTCATGTTCTTTTTGAGCCTAAATGAATATTTTCATGAAAATGCAATTTATATGATTATTGAACACTCACACTTTATTTGTTTGTCATGACTTTGTTTCATGAACACCTTTTTTGAGCTTTAATGATTTTGAGTGTCAATCTTGTGTATTAGGTATGATTCATGAAATACATATGTTTTGATTTCTTACTTTTGAAGGATCTTTAACTAGTTTTTCAAAAATTAATTTAACTAGTTATTTATTCTTTAATGTTTATGAGTTATACACATGATCCTATTATTGTTTCAATTGGTATCATTGAATCATTTCAATTGGTATCAATTTGACTCTATTTTTGTATACACTCATATTTTGTTTTCTTCTATATGTATGTATCAATTTTAATTGGTATAATCATTTTTCATACATATATATGATTTGTTTTTGTGCTTGAGTTAAATCGATTTACATGTTTAAAAGCACAAACTTTATTTATGCTAAGCTTCAAATTTTTTTAAGCTTATGCATTATGTTTTAAAATTGGTATCAAAATTAAAAAAAATTATGTTTATTTGATATCTCAAAATTTGTTTTAATAAAGAAAAATTAACAAAAAAATGTTTTGATTTGTATTGCCTATATGTAAGGAGAGCTTAACATCTCTTCTACATATAGATTCATGTTGAGTGTATTGTATATTGAGGAGCTTGACAACTCTTCTTTATGTGGTACACGTGTGTAGGGGGAGATTCACATCTCCTTTTATGCATTACATATTATGCGTTATGTGAATTAGGGCTTGTCATCCTTCTTTCATGTAATGTATATGTGTAGGGAAGTTACTTTACCGTCTTCCTCTTCATGAATGTATATCGCATATAACCATTTATTGATTTGTTTGGTTTACCCTGAAAAACACCTAGAGGGGGGGTGAATAGGTGTGAATGCTAATCTAAGAAACTTAATGCAAACAAAGTGCGCTAAATGCGGAAGCTAATGCAAATTATGCACAAACTAATACAATACAACAAGTGTAGCCGAATTCCCTTTCGAGGCTCTGGACTAACTCCCCTTGATTCCCCTTGAAATGGGTTGAGGTGCTATGTGAAGCTCTTATTGGATGAGTATAAGTTAGGCACACACACACAAGCAATCCAAGCAATATAAAGTACACACAATCAAGCCAAGCATATAAGAATGAATAGTAATATGAATAAATGCAAGGCAATATGAAATATGCACAACACAAGCAATGTATAAGATATGTATGCAATGAATGAATGATGCTTGCACAAAGTAAAGAGAGTAAGGGTTAGAGAGACAATGGATCAAACGCTAACACAAAGATTTGTTTCGAGGTTCGAGTACCCAACTCTACATCCCCGCCTACACCACCGTGTAGGATTTCCAATCCACTATAGGAGTACCAAACTCCTCTCTCAACCTTACAAAGCCACCGAGGCTATACAACCACAATCCACCTCTACCGAAGAGGGATACGGCCCGTAGCCAACAACAACAAGCACCTCTACCTAAGAGGCTCACAAACCAATCACCCGATCACCTCTACCGAAGAGGGATACAACAAGAATAAGGGTGTACAACTTAGAAGTTTACAACAAACAACCTCAAACTCTTCTCTTTCTTTTTCTCTTTTCTTTTTCCACAAAAAACAAGATCCTAATAGTTTAGGATAGATGATATAGCTCAAGTGTGGAAACAAGGTGTTTTTGGAAACCAGCAACAAAGAAAAAACTATTTGGGAAATCACTTGTAAATGTTAGAAAATGAAAAACAAAACAATCTCCCAAAACCCTAGCTTTCTTTGATTTTCCAAAAACCCAAAAACAAATAAGATGAAATCTTTTTGACTTAAAAACTCTTTTAAAACTCTTTTAAACTCTTCAGAAAACTGAAAATTTTTAGCTCAAAAATTCTTTGTTCAAAACAATGGAGAAATGGGGTATATATAGCCCCTAGGAAAAACTAGCCGTTAGGCTGATGTGGCAGTCTGACCAACTGCCGGTCGACCGGCCCGGTCGACCGCCAACGGTCAAAAATGTGACCGTTGGGCAACATCGGTCGACCGGTCCGGTCGACCGAAATAAACCGAGAGCAGAGCTCTCAGGCCCGGTCGACCGTCCACTGTGCCTAACAGACGTGCACGTCTGTGCACGTCGGTCGACCGGATCGGTCGACCGGCCCTTGGTGCGGTCGACCGGTCCGGTCGACCGAACTGGCCTGGCAGGCACAGTGCAGAACTGCACAGATACGGGATTTGAAAATAGGTCTTTTCACTCAATAAAAATCCCATAAATTCACAGTAAATCTAAAAAATAGTTTTAATCACAATAAAAACTGTTTTTCTAAAAATATGTTTTTCTAAAACTTGTTTTATCATTTTACTTTGATAACCAAACTTGTGATAAAAATTTCAAGACATATATCAATCATATCAATTCATTTTTGTGTCTTGCCAATTTATCATAAACAAAACTTGTATTTTTATCAAACTTTGATTTTTCCAAAACATGAGTAGAAACGTCAAAATAAGTTTGTCTATAAGTTAAGCATGTATGTATAAATAGAAAACATCTACTATACATATAAATCATGAAAACTTGTTTTGATCAAACTATTCATGAAAACCAAATATCAAAATATAAAACGTGGTGTGTTTTGTGTTCACTTGAGCATATCAACTAAACTAAGCTTTACAAATGGATCTAAAACTCTATCTAAAATAGGATACCTAAGTCTTCTTGACGATCTTCATCTTCAAGTAGACTTGCTCCAAAACTCCGTGATTCTCCAAGTGCAAAGGTATGATCTTTAAGCTTTGGCACCGGAACCATCATGAATAGCTTCTAATCATCTTGTTGAAGCTAATCACCAACTAATATCATGTTAATGATCTGAAACTTAGAAACACAAGAATATTAGTAAACATAACTACATGAGTGTTGATCATCATCAAAACTAGAGTGGAAGGCCATTGGGCCAACAATCTCCCCCTTTTGATGATGACAAAACTCATGGAGTTATATATGCATGGATTAAAGATAAGCTTCAAGGAAGCTCCCCCTTAACTCATGCATAGGGATAAACAATAAATATATGCAATGAATATCAAGCATGAAACATGCATATGCATAAACAATAATTGGTTCTAGATATCAAATGGAATATTCAAAACAAAATAAGCTCTAGATACCAATTACAAAGCAAAACCTATATATCAATTAAACTTAATATTCTTGAGATTAAAACATAATATATGCATATAAAACATAAGTATGCATATAAAACTCAAATACTTCTCCCCCTTTTTGTCAATCATCAACAAAGGGGTAAACAATCAAAACCATAGATAAAATGAGGGGTAAAAATCTTTCTCCCCCTTTTTGTCAATCAAAACAATGCAAACAATGTTCTCCCCCTTTTTGTCTAAAACAAAAAACAAAATCAATAAGGGGTGACTACAAACATGATATCAATTAAAAATATGTCAATGAAGCATCTTGATACCAATAAACAAGAATCAATATATGTTATATGCTATATACATTCATGAAGAGGAAGACGCTAAGTTAGCTTCCCTACACAAATGCATTACATGAAGAAGGGATGACAAGCCCCAATTCACATAACACATATTATGTAATGCATAAGAGGAGATGTGAAGCTCCCCTACACACGTATATCATATAAAGAAGAGTTGTCAAGCTCCTCAATTTATAATATACTCAACATGAATCTATATGTAAGAGAGATGTTAAGCTCTCCTTGCATATAGGAAATACAAATCAAAACTTTGAATATTTCTTTAAACAAAATTTTGAGATACCAATTGTAAGAATATATTTCATTTTGAAAATATATAAAGAAATTTGATGTTGATATCATATGTTCAAAATAACAACTTTTAATCATAAAGAGTGGGAGTACAAATACCAATTGAAATACAAAATCAAATTTTCTCCCCCTTTATGAAATACAAACTAAAGTCATGCATAGTCTTGATAACAATTTAAAAGTAATCAATTTAAACAAAATTGAAACTCAAGCACTAGCATAAACACAAACATATATATGTATGAAAGATAGATACCAATAGAAATTGATATACTTGGAATTTAAGGCATACATACATACAAAACATATATGAGTATACAAGAAGATCAAAATGATACCGATTGAAAGAGTTTAATGATACCAATTGACATAACAATAAGTTCAAGTGTATACATCATATTATCTACCACCCAATCATAATTCAAGTTTTAAAGATTTTCAATTTAGGGCATACATGAACATGATCTCCCATCCTACCGCCCTTGGAAGGTAGGGTTTTCAAAAATAGATTTGAAAATTGTAGTTTTGTTTGAAAATCACTACCAAAATGAAGAACACCGCAACTAGTTAAATGGAAAACTTGTTAACTAGCACGAAATCCTTCAAGTAAGGAATAAAACAAAATTGAAATTCACATGATAATCATCACTCTAACCAATAAAGCATAACTCATGAGAAACAAAACATGAGCAATAGATATGAGTGTACAAATAATATGTGAAGATCATAATCATGAAAAATATTTCATTAAGCTCAATTATTCCTTAAAAACATAATTCCATCAAAACTATCTAATCTTCAAGGCATATGTATGTCTAATACAAACTATAGTATACATACATATCCAAAACATAACGAGTCCACAAAATATATGCATTAAGGCACGTGGCTCAAAAAGGATACTCATGTATAGTCAATAGTTTGGATAAGATGGACATATACATGAAGTTAAATATTGACACAATAAACATGACAATCATGAAAACATGAAAAGCATGAAAAGTATGAAAATTTAGCTTTTCATTAAAACAATTTGATACCAATTCTTTCAAGGTATATGTATGATTTGTCAACACAAGAAGTATACATACATATCCCTTAAACACACTTTGAGTCCATAATAGATATTTGCATGAAAGGCAAATGACTCAAGGGGTATACATGTATATCTTCAAGTTTGGCAAAATACACATATACATGAAATGAAAACTCATAAGAACAAATACCAAGAATGGAATACAAGTTTAAAATGTATGAATCATCAAAACTAGACTATACTAGCACATCTAATGGGAACAAACAAGCATTCAATCCCAAACATATATAGATTTGTTTGTGGCCCATTCTATGTACAAGTATATAACTAGTCTTAATGAAAACTAACACTTAAACATATATTCAAAACATGAAGCATCAAAACAAATCTAAAAGTCATCATGATAAAACTAAAACATGATTATTATGTGAATTCACATGTATTAGATTCATGATGTACATTATAGCTAAACAAACGGTGAGAACACTAAATATGAATTCATATAGGCATATGTGTCTCAAATACTATATATGTATGTCAAGGATCTAATAAACATGTTATTTACATACTAATCCAATGACGATAAGAACATGCTATAAACCGTGAATATTGAAAGCATGAAAAACAATAAATAGGAGTAATGGATAGTTACCAAAACCGAAAAAGCAACTTTCCTTGTCTCCAATACATGGCGGTCATCTCCACCAACCTTCCCTTGAAAGTGATGCATCCATTTGATTTCCTTTAAGTCCGGAACGCATCCACTCTAAGGTGTCATTACTCTCACGTCATGTGAGAGCCCACACCTACATCAAAAATAATAGGAGGGGTGGTCTTTGGTACCCACATCTTATTGGGTCCATGGGGGTTAGTCCCTTCCCTAACCCAAACAAATTTCTTTGCTAAATTTGAAACATTTAATCTATCATAACAAAATTTAGCAAGATGGCCCTTATGACCACAATGTGTACATGAGTATACATGAGCATACATGTGTTGATGGTGTCCGTGAGGAGCATGTGTATGCCGTGGAGGGTGTGCATGCATAAAAGATGGAACTTGTTTCTTTCGAACCAAGGTTTCCAACCGTGAGTGGTTCATGGCACATTGGCTCATAGTGGAGCCCAAACAATCTACTCTCTTCTTTAACATACAAATATCATCATTGATTTTAGAAGAAGAGGTACATGCATTAGGTAGTCTAAATGATGAGGCTACACTAGCATGGCAAACATGAGCATCAATCTTTTTATGCAAAACCTCATTTTTCTTCAAACAAGCATTTAATTCATTTGAAATGGAAATAATTTTGTTTTTCAAATCAACATTCTCTTTTAACACAAAATCTACTTTTGAAGACAAGTTCTCATTTTTCTTCAAAAGAACATGACAATCATTTTTAGATTTTAAAAAATTGTTTTCTTTAGTGCAAGATCAAGTTGAGATTTTAATGAATCCCTCTCATTAGCAATCTCCTCTTTCTCTTGCAAAACAATATCAAGTCTAGCAATCAAATTTTTATTTTCATTATTAATGCCTAGACTCTTCTTTTTCAACAAGTTATATTTTTCAATCAATTTTTCACAAACAATTGATAGTTCTTCATTTAAGGCATAGGGATCAATATTATCATTTGAAGAACTAGAACAATCATCACTATCATAGTGGGATTCCGAATGTACCTCAAGGGAGTCATTCCCTTGGACCATGAAGCATTGTGGATCGGATTCTCCACTAGATTCCTCTTCTTGAATTTGTACTTGAAGCTCGGAGGTGTTGGTGGTTGTCAATTTGTTCCACACTACAAAAGCGGAATCAAAGTTAGAAAACACATAAAAAATAATCTTTAGATAAAGTGCTTCTAATGGCCTCTAGGGCTTGTGCATTGGCCCCTATATGATTGCAATCACCAAGATAACATCTCTTGGTGGCGGCAAGGAAGACATGCAAACCTAGGGTCTTTAGGTACATGGACATCCTATACTTCCAAACATCAATGTTGGAAGGGTCAAAGCTAGGAGGGGTCATGAAGTCCATGGTAAACTATATATGAATGTGCAAATGAGATTAGCAAGCAAATGGATCACTCCTAGGATGTTAAGCCTAAGTATCAGGAGCACTAGCTCTGATACCAATTGAAAAACACCTAGAGGGGGGGTGAATAGGTGTGAATGCTAATCTAAGAAACTTAATGCAAACAAAGTGCGCTAAATGCGGAAGCTAATGCAAATTATGCACAAACTAATACAATACAACAAGTGTAGCCGAATTCCCCTTTCGAGGCTCTGGACTAACTCCCCTTGATTCCCCTTGAAATGGGTTGAGGTGCTATGTGAAGCTCTTGTTGGATGAGTATAAGTTAGGCACACACACACAAGCAATCCAAGCAATATAAAGTACACACAATCAAGCCAAGCATATAAGAATGAATAGTAATATGAATAAATGCAAGGCAATATGAAATATGCACAACACAAGCAATGTATAAGATATGTATGCAATGAATGAATAATGCTTGCACAAAGTAAAGAGAGTAAGGGTTAGAGAGACAATGGATCAAACGCTAACACAAAGATTTGTTTCGAGGTTCGAGTACCCAACTCTACATCCCCGCCTACACCACCATGTAGGATTTCCCAATCCACTATAGGAGTACCAAACTCCTCTCTCAACCTTACAAAGCCACCGAGGCTATACAACCACAATCCACCTCTACCGAAGAGTGATACGGCCCGTAGCCAACAACAACAAGCACCTCTACCTAAGAGGCTCACAAACCAATCACCCGATCACCTCTACTGAAGAGGGATACAACAAGAATAAGGGTGTACAACTTAGAGGTTTACAACAAACAACCTCAAACTCTTCTCTTTCTTTTTCTCTTTTCTTTTTCCACAAAAACAAGATCCTAATAGTTTAGGATAAATGATATAGCTCAAGTGTGGAAACAAGGTGTTTTGGAAACCAGCAACAAAGAAAAACTATTTGGGAAATCACTTGTAAATGTTAGAAAATGAAAAACAAAACAATCTCCCAAAACCCTAGCTTTCTTTGATTTTCCAAAAACCCAAAAACAAATAAGATGAAATCTTTTTGACTTAAAAACTCTTTTAAAACTCTTTTAAACTCTTCAGAAAACTGAAAATTTTTAGCTCAAAAATTCTTTGTTCAAAACAATGGAGAAATGGGGTATATATAGTCCCTAGGAAAAACTAGCCGTTAGGCTGATGTGGCAGTCTGACCAACTGCCGGTCGACCGGCCCGGTCGACCGCCAACGGTCAAAAATGTGACCGTTAGGCAACATCGGTCGACCGGTCCGGTCGACCGAAATAAACCGAGAGCAGAGCTCTCAGTCCCGGTCGACCGGCCCGGTCGACCGTCCACTGTGCCTAACAGACGTGCACGTCTGTGCACGTCGGTCGACCGGATCGGTCGACCGGCCCTTGGTGCGGTCGACCGGTCCGGTCGACCGAACTGGCCTGGCAGGCACAGTGCAGAACTGCACAGATACGGGATTTGAAAATAGGTCTTTTCACTCAATAAAAATCCCATAAATTCACAGTAAATCTAAAAAATAGTTTTAATCACAATAAAAACTGTTTTTCTAAAAATATGTTTTTCTAAAACTTGTTTTATCATTTTACTTGATAACCAAACTTGTGATAAAAATTTCAAGACATATATCAATCATATCAATTCATTTTTGTGTCTTGCCAATTTTATCATAAACAAAACTTGTATTTTTATCAAACTTTGATTTTTCCAAAACATGAGTAGAAACGTCAAAATAAGTTTGTCTATAAGTTAAGAATGTATGTATAAATAGAAAACATCTACTATACATATAAATCATGAAAACTTGTTTTGATCAAACTATTCATGAAAACCAAATATCAAAACATAAAACGTGTGTGTTTTGTGTTCACTTGAGCATATCAACTAAACTAAGCTTTACAAATGGATCTAAAAACTCTATCTAAAATAGGATACCTAAGTCTTCTTGACGATCTTCATCTTCAAGTAGACTTGCTCCAAAACTCCGTGATTCTCCAAGTGCAAAGGTATGATCTTTAAGCTTGGCACCGGAACCATCATGAATAGCTTCTAATCATCTTGTTGAAGCTAATCACCAACTAATATCCTGTTAATGATCTGAAACTTAGAAACACAAGAATATTAGTAAACATAACTACATGAGTGTTGATCATCATCAAAACTAGAGTGGAAGGCCATTGGGCCAACATACCCCTTCTTTGGTTTTTTTGTTTCGGACAAAAAAAGGGGGAGAAAATTTTTTATGATTTTGTTTTTACTTTAACCCCTTTGTTGATGATTGACAAAAAGGGGGAGAAAGATTTTGGTTTATATGCATGTTTTGTGAAAAAGGATTGTTTATGCATATATGTCTTGTTTTTGCAAATAGGAGAAAAAGAATTTGTTTTGTTTTATGATTGATTAGCATGTTTACTCCTACATTTGCATACATGTTTATGTGCCACATTGCATATTTATTATTTGTTTGTTATGCATGAGTTAAGGGGGAGCTTCTTTGAAGCTTTACTTTAATCCATGCATATATAACTTCATGAATTTTGTCATCATCAAAAAGGGGGAGATTGTTGGCCCGAAGGCCCATCACTCTAGTTTTGATGATGATTAACTCATGTAGTTATAGTACTAATGATCTTGTGTTTAATTAATGATAGATTTATGATCAAGATCTTAGTAAGTGCATAGCTTCAACAAAGGATTTAAAGTCAAGTTTTGGAGCTAGCACGGTTTGATCCAAGAGCCATTGGATCGTGTTTGGACCAAGTCAAGAAAATGAGAAGGCTTCAAGTGAAGACTTCAAGAAGATGAAGACTTGTGTCTAAGTTTGTTTTATAAGATTTTATTTTTAGATAAAATGTAAAGGATAGAGTAGTTGGTGGATTGCTCAAGTACTTATACACACACACTCTTGATTTAGTTTGTTATTAGAAAAGAATTTTCAATTTGGAAAATACCGTTTTTGATTCTTTTGGTTAAAACATATAAACTTGAATTTCCTATATTCTTGCCTTTTTAACCAAAACCAAGTTTAAAGCTTAATGTCAAAAACATAGATATTTCACCATGTTTGTGTAGTGGATCATATCCATACACCCTATGCTTTCAAAGTTGTTTAAATATTTTGTTTTTGTATTTGGAGATGTTTTGGAAAAACAAGTTTTGGAAAAACCAAGTTTGGAAAAATATTGTTTTCATTTGAGCCAATTTTTCCATATTACAAAAATAGTCCAAATCATTTATAACATGCTTTGATTTTGTGCAAGCATGTTTCTTTATCAAAGTATATTGGTAAAACTATTTTGTAGATTTTCTGTGAATTTATGGGATTTTTATGTGAGCCAAAAGACCAAGTTTTTAATCCCTAGTTCAGGACCTGACCTAGCTTTAGCCGGTCGACCGACCCGGTCGACCGACGTGCACAGACGTGCACGCCAGTTCTGCAGGATGGCCGGCCGACCGACCCGGTCGACCGTCCAGAGAGCTCTGCTCTCTGGAAAGGCCCCGGGCGGCGGGCGGCCGACCGGACAGAGAGACTGCTCTCTGTATCATGGCTCGGTCGACGGCTGATTGACCGATGGCTCAAACGGTCTGAAATATGACCGTTGGCCGGTCGGCCGGACGGTCGACCGTTAGGCCTGACAGACCCCAACGGCTAGTTTTTCTTATCCTATAAATTTGGGGTTTGGGTATTATTTTTCACTAAGATTTTTGGAGACTTTTAGAGCCAGTTTTTCCTACTCTTTTCAGAGGTTTTTCTCCACAAAATTGAGGGCAAATATTTTCAATCAAAAGGAAAGTTTTATCAAGAGTGTAAAAGAGAATTTCTTGAGTTTTCTCCACCATCTCGTTCCTTGTTTTCTCACACAAACACTTGAGCAACCCATTGATTATTCATTTTATAGGAGTGTTGTAGTGAGAGTGCTTTTAGGTGATCAAAGTGTTGTGATCACCAAAGATCTTTTCTTTGTACTTTGAGGAGGCGGGCAAGTGTGCTCGCGGTGGTTTAGAGTTTGTTTGTGAACTCTTGGTTTGAGGTGCGGCCTCGGCAAGCTTGTGGGGCTTGCGTGTGTACGGGACTAGGGAGTCCGAGGGATTGTAGGTGTTGCGGCACCAAGGAGAGATCCATTAAGATCGTGCATAGTGGAAATACTTCGTGTGTCGAAGGCGGGGATGTAGAGCAAGTGTGCTCGAACCTCGAAACAAATCCCTTGTGTTTGCGATTGCTCTCTCTCTCTCTTTGTCTCCTTGTTATATCTTGCATTCAATTATTGTGTTAATCTTTATATGCTTGATATACTTGTGTGCTCATATTGATATACTTGCTTGGGTTTGTTTGCTAACACTTGTATTCAACCAAAAGAGCCAACGCGGCACCTCAACTCTTATCAAGGGGAATCTAGAGGAGTTTGTCCAGAGCCCTTCACGGGGAATTCGGCAACACTCTTGTGTTATACGTCGTGTTTAGTTTAAATAGTTTGTTTAGGTCATAATAGTTTTTACTTCCGCATTATTTGGCATTAAGTGACCATTAGATTAGCCATCACCTATTCACCCCCCCTCTTGGTGAACTTACAATTATGATTGGGATATTGGAAGTGGTTTGACCTTTAGTGGCCATTGTTGTTTTAGCTCCATGAGAAATTCAGGTGATTTTTCAGCTAGGATTGTACGTTTGAGTATAAGAAGTGTTATGGGGCCTTAAAAAGGCCGCATTCATGGGCTCGGGATACATTTGTTGAGCATTAAAAATAGGACACTCCTCAAGCACATGGCTTATGACTTGACAATAGTACAACCCACAGTTGGAAATTGATTTGGGCTGACTTGGTTGACTTGAACTGGCTCCTTGGTTTGTAGAGCTTCCATTCTTCTCAGTAAGATAGAAATTTTAGCCTCAGCAGCTATGTATGATTCTATCGAATGGAGATCTTCTTTTGAAGAGATAGGATTTGTGTTTCCAGACTTTTTTGGAGTAGGTTCCCATTGAAGGATTTTTTCGGCTAGGTCCTCAAATAAATCTCACCCATGATTTTCATCCTTTTGCAACAATCCCCTTGGCACATGGTTTTTAAGAGAGTTTTGTTTTGGTAGTCTAAACCGTCTTAGAGAATTGGCATTGTCGCCACTTCTCAATGTCATAATGAGGACACTGGATAAGGAGGTCTTTGAAGCGTTCAAACTACCTCCAAAACGGTTCACTAGGTTATTACTTGAACTGTATGATGTTCTCCTAATGAGAGCGTTCTTGTGAATTAGATAGAATTTCTTCAAGAAAATCTTGATGAAATCATCCCATGATGTGATGGAACCGATCGCTAAGCTGTATAGTCATTTCTTGGCGAAGTCCTTAAGAGCAAATGGGATGAATCTCAACCTAATAGCATCGTCTACGAGGTAAGGGATTTTCATCATTAAAGATACTTCACAAATTTTTTATGAAGAAATATGCATCGTCGGACTCAAGCCATGAAACTTAGGGAGTGTATCGATGAACTGAGACTTAAGTGAAAATTGTTGTCACCAATCAGTAGAAGATGGAAGTGAGATTCTCATGGGGTAGAACCGATCTTGCAAAGATATTGGTTGAGCCATAACAAGATCTGGTTTTGGTTCTGCTTTGGGTGGTAAGTGCATCTAGTCAACCTAGATGAATTTGGGTCTCTCGATCACACTTGTGTATACAAATACTACCACAAACAAGCTCACCAATCAGTCAAAAAGAAAAGAGAAAAATTCAACCACGCCTATTCTAAAGAAGACTTTGACCTTGACAACTCCTAACTGGTTAGATTGTCCACAAGAGGTATAATGTAAAATCTGAGCACAAGCTAATCAGCCAGGTCAGGGTGAGATTGGTGGGAGGTATCCAAGTAAAAGACGACGGGCCTAATTAATCCAAAGCACCAGCCTTCGAGGTTTCGCCTCTCACTCCCATCCTTTGACATTGATTTGCCAGAAGATAAATTCTAACACCTTCCCCTTAGGATAACCTCCTAATGAGTTTGAGATGTCCCTAAGGCTAACGTCTATCAGATTTTAAGCTAGGCTTAGGTGTTGGCCCACAGGCCTTCCACCCTAGTTTTGATAATGATTAACTCATGTAGTTATGTGTACTAATAATCTTGTGATTTAGTTACAGATCATTAATCAAGATATTAGTTGGTGATTGCTTCCAAAAGAGGAGTTTAGAAGCCTTCACATGGTGATTCCAGGGCTCAAGCATCAAGATCACACTTTGCCTAGCTCATGGATAGAGTTTTGGATCAAGTCGACTTGAAGATGAAGATCGTCAAGAAGACTTAGGTATCCATAGTTTAGATAGTGTGTTTAGATCCATTTGTAAAGCTTAGTATAGTTGATATGCTCAAGTGCACACAAACACACACGTTTCATGTTTTGGATTTAATTTCATGAATAGTTGATCAAAACAAGTTTAAATAGTTTATATGTACAATAGATGTATTCTAATTATACATACATGCTTACATGACTTATACAAACTTATTTTGACTTTCCTATTCATGTATTGAAAAATTCAAGTTTGATAAAAATACATGTTTTGATTTCTGGTAAAAATGAAAAGACACAAAAATAGTTTCATATGCTTGATATTTGAGCTAAAATATTTATCACATGTTTATATATCAATGCAAAATGATAAAACTATTTTTGGGTATTTTTAAAAGGACTTAAAAGATTTTTAGAAATATTTTTAACATGTGTTTCTGTCCCAATTTTGTGGCTGACAGGCCAGGTCGGCCGACCGCACGGGTCGACCGCACTTAAGGCCGGTCGACCCTTGCGGTCGACCGACGTGCACAAGCCTGTGCACGTTTGGCAGACACAGGGACGGTCGGTCGGGCGACCGACCGGACCAGACAGCTCTGCTCTCTGTTTATTTGGGTCGACCGAGCGGTCGACCGGGTTGCCCCAACGGTCACATTTCTGACCGTTGGCGGTCGGCCGGGCCGGCCGACCGGTAGCCTGTCAGGCTGTCAGATCAGCCTAACGGCTAGTTTCTGTTTTGGCCTATATAAACCCCACTCCTTTGGGTTTTGGCTAAGATTTTAAGAGCCAAAATTTCTCTGATATTCAAGTGTTTTAAACAAGTTTTCAAAAGAGTTTTAGTGCCAAAAAGATCCATCTTTATTTTGTTTTAGGTTTTTGAAAAAATCAAAGAAAAGAGTATTTTGGGAGATTTGTCTTGGTTTTCATTTTCTATGTTTTACAAGAGTTTTCCCAAGTATTTTTCTTTGAGTTTTTGTTTTCCAAATACCTAGTTTTTCACACTTGAGCTTATCTTCTATCCTATTCTATTAGGATCTTGTTTTTGTGGAAAAGAGAAAAGAAAGAGAGATTGTTTGTGGTTGAAAGATACGACCAAGTTGTAAACCCTTTTCATTGTTGGGTGCTCCCTCTTTGGTAGAGGTTGAGGTTTGGTTTGCTCCCTCTTTGGTAGATATGGAGATTGGTATTTACTCCCTCTTGGTGAGGTGGAGTTGGTTGTTGGTTTGTATCTCTCAAGTGTGAGGGTGATTGGTGGTTGTTTGGCTAAGGGCCTACCCCTCTTGTGTGAGGTGGTGTTTGTATTGAGAGAGGAGTTTGGTACTCCTTGTGTTGTAACAAATCCTCTTCGGTAGAGGTTCCCTCGGTGGGAGATAGTGGATTGGAAATCCTTCATGGTGGTGAAGGCGGGGATGTAGAGCTAGGGGCTCGAACCTCGAAACATATCTTGTTGTTAGCGTTTGATTCATTGTCTCTCTAACCCTCTCTCTATTTGTGTTGTGCATAGCATCATTCTTATTGTCATTCATATCATTCATATTGCTTGTGTTGCCTTGCATATATCATATTGCCTATTCATCTTATATGTTTGGTTGTTTGTGTGTGCCTCACTTATACTTAACTACAAGAGCTTCACATAGCACCTCAACCCATTCAAGGGGAATCAAGAGGAGTTAGTCCAGAGCCCTTCACAGGGAATTCGGCTACACTTGTATGTTGTATTAAGTGTGTTGCAAAATTTGCATTAGCTTCCGCATTTAGCGCATTTAGTTCCTAGATTAGCATTATCACCTATTCACCCCCCCTCTAGGTGATTTACAATTGGCATCAGGGCACTTTCAATTGGTATCAGAGCCAACGCTCCTGATACTTAGGCTTAACATCCTAGGAGAGAGATCCATTTGTTTGCTAATCTTGTTTGTATTTGCTTGTTTGCACACATATAGTTTGGACCCATGGACTTCATGACCCCACCTATGTTTGACCATTCCAACATTCTTGTTTGGAAGACTAAGATGTCCATCTATTTACAAACCCTAGGCTTGCATGTTTATCTTGCCGCTACCAAGAAATGCTATCTTGATAATAGCAATCATATAGGGGCCAATGCACAAGCCTTGAGGCCATTAGAAGCACATTAAATAAAGAATATCTTATGCTAGCTTCTAACTTTGATTTCGCATTTGCAGTGTGGAACATGTTGACAACCACCACCACCTCCAAGCTTCAATTGCCAATTCAAACGGAGGAGTCTAGTGGAGAATCCGACTCTCAATGCTTAATGGTCCAAGGAATGACTCCCTTGAGGTACATTCAGAATCTCAACTAGATTGTGATGATTGTGCTAGTTCTTCAAATGATTATGTTGATGCCCATGCCTTGAATGAAGAACTATCTATTGTTTGTGAAAAATTGATTGAAAAATATAAGATTTTGAAAAACAAAAGTCTAGGCCTTGAAAAAGAAAACAAAAGTTTGCATTCTAAACTTAACAATGTTTTGCAAGAGAAGGTTGAGGTCTATAATGAAAGGGATTCATTGAGATCTCAACTAGACCTTGTTCTAAAAGAAAATGAATTTTTAAAATCTAAAAATGATTGTGAAACTCTTTTGAAGAAAAATGAAAATTTATTTTCAAAAGTTGATCTTGTTTTGAAAGAGAATGTTGCTTTGAAAAACAAATAATTTCTATTTCAAATGATTTAGATGTTTGTTTAAAGAAAAATGATGTTTTGCAAAATAAGATTGATTCTCATGTTTGCCATGCTAGGGTAGTATCACACACTTTACCTATTGCATGTGCCACCTCTTCTTTAATTGATAATGATATATCCATGCTTAAGTAGAAGGTTGATTGTTTGGGCTCCACTTTGAGCCATTGTGCCAAGAGCCATACACGTTTGGAAACTTTGTTTCGAAAGAAACAAGTTTCATCTTTTCATGCACACCCTACACGGCATACACATGCTCCTCACGGACACCATCATCACTTGTATGCTCATGTGTACACATGTACACATTGTGGACGTAAGGGCCACCTTGCTAAATTTTGTTATGATAGAATACATGTTTCAAATTTGGCAAATAAATTGTTTGGGTTAGAGAAGGTACTAACCCCCATGGACCCAAGAAGATATGGGTACCAAAGACCACCCCTCCTTTATTTGATGTAGGTGTGGGCTCTCACATGACGTGAGAGTTGCCGTACCTTGGAGTGGATGCGTTCCGTGCTTAAAGGAAATCATTTTGGATGCATCACTTTCAAGGGAAGTTTGGTAGAGAAGACCACCATGTTTTGGAGACATGGAAGTTGCCTTCTAGGTTTTGGTAACGATTTCTAACTCCTAATTTTTATTTACATGCTTTTCATGATTATCATATATAGCATGTTTTATTGTTTATAGATTATTATGATAAGCCATGTTTATTAAATCCTTGACATACATGTTTAGCATTTTGAGACACTCATGTTTATATGGACCCATATTTTGTGTTCTCACCGTTTGTTTAGCTATCATGTTTATCATAGGTTTAAAACATGTGGATTTTCTTAATGATCATGTTTATGTTTATCATGTTGATTTTTATCGTGTTTTGATGCTTCATGTTAAGATTACTTGTTTAGATGTTAGTTTTCATTAAAACTAGGTATATACTTGTGCATATAGTGGGCCACAAATAAATATATATATGTTTGAGCTTGAATGCGTATTTGAACCCATTAGATGTGCTAGTATAGTCTAGTTTTGATGATTCATACATTTTAAAATTGTATTCCCATTTTGGTTTTGTTTTATGATCATGTGTTTTTATTTCATGTATATGTCTATTTTTCCAAACTTTAAGTTATACATGTATACCCCTTGAGTCATTTGCTTGTCATGCAAATCTTTATTATGGACTCAAATTGTGTTTAGGGATATGTATGAATACTTTTTGTGTTGACGAATCATACATATACCTTTAAATGAAATTTGTTTTAAATGAAAATTTGGTTTTTCATGTTTCCATGTGTTTATATTTAACTTCATGTATATGTCCATTTTATCCAAATTATTGTCTATACATATACATCCTTTTGAGCCACGTGCCTTCATGCATATATCCTTGTGGACTCGTTGTGTTTGGATATGTATGTATAATTAATTTGTATAGGACATATATATACCTTGAAGATTAAATAGTTTTGATGATTTTCATGTTTTTCATGTTTCAAGGAATTTTGAGCTTAATTGGATATTTCATAATGCCATGTCACACATTACTTATACACTCACCATTTTTTTAAAATATTTCTCATGAGTATGTTTTCATGAGCATGTATGGACTTTATTGAATATTGAGTGTTTTTAAGTGCTATGTGATTTACATGTGTTTTATGAAAATTAATTTTATTTATTCCTTGCTTGAAGGATTTCGTACTAGTTAAAAGTTTTTCCTATAACTAGTTCGTATTCTTCTTATGGTAGAGATTTTCAAACGTACTCTATTTTCAAACCTATTTTTGAAAACCCCTACCTTAATGGGAGGTTGGATGGGAGATCATGTTCATGTATGCTTTAAAATGAAAATCATTTAAAACTTGAACCATGATTGGGTGGTAGATAATATGAGATACACATTTGATATTATTGTTATTTCAATTGGTATCATTGAATTCTTTCAATTGGTATCAATCTTGACATTTCTTGTATACTCATATATGTTTGTATGTATGTATGCTTTCTATTCCAAGAATATCAATTTCTATTGGTATCTATTTTTCATACATATATATATTTTATTTGTGCTTATTATATCCCTATATCTTTAAGCACAAAATCTTGTTTATACTAGTGCTTGAGCTTCAATTTTGTTTCAATTGATTAGTTTTCAATTGCTTTTCAATTGGTTCAATTTTCAATTGGTATATGCTAAGCTTGAAAACCTTAATGATTATCCTATTTCAATTGATTACTTTTAAATTGGTATCAAGCCTACGCATTGTTTTTGTTGGTAATTCATAAAGAGGGAGAAAACTTATATTTCATCTTTAAATTGGTATTTGTTTTCCACTCCCATACTTTATGATTGAAAATTTAAATTTGGTATCATATGTTCAAAATAAAAAATATTTACAATTGGTATCAAAATTTTTGTTTAGACATCCAAAATTTATTATGTTTAATTTCAATTGGTATCAAGATTTTCATGTGTTTGCTTAAAATTGGTATCAATATTTTTTGTTTGTTTCCTTTCAATTGGTATCAAGATGCTATTCTTTGACATATTTTCAATTGGTACCTTAATTGATTGTCACCCCTAATTGGTTTTGTTTTTGTTTTAGACAAAAAGGGGGAGAAAAATTTATTGATTTAGTTTTGCATTTAACCCTTTATTGATTCTTTGTATTAAAAAGGGTGAGAAGATTTTGTTTTGTTTTGATTGTTTACCCCTATATTGATGATTGACAAAAAGGGGGAGAATTATTTGATTGAGTTTTATATATGCATGTTTATGTTTTTCATATATTAAGTTTAATTTAGTTTAATTTTAATTGGTATCTAGAGCATGTTTGTTTTTAAATATTTCATTGGTATCTAGAGCCATTTATTGTTTTGCATAGATATGCATCCATGTTTAATATTCATTGCATATTATATTTATTTGTTTATGCATGAGTTAAGGGGGAGCTTTTTGAAGCTTAACTTTAATCCATGCATATATAACTCCATGAGTTTTGTCATCATCAAAAAGGGGGAGATTGTTGGCCCAAAGGCCTTCCACCCTAGTTTTGATGATGATTAACTCATGTAGTTATGTGTACTAATAATCTTGTGATTTTAGTTACAGATCATTAATCAAGATATTAGTTGGTGATTGCTTCCAAAAGAGGAGTTTAGAAGCCTTCACATGGTGATCCAGGGCTCAAGCATCAAGATCACACTTTGCCTAGCTCATGGATGGAGTTTTGGACCAAGTCGACTTGAAGATGAAGATTGTCAAGAAGACTTAGGTATCCATAGTTTAGATAGTGTGTTTAGATCCATTTGTAAAGCTTAGTATAGTTGATATGCTCAAGTGCACACAAACACACACGTTTCATGTTTTGAATTTGGTTTTCATGAATAGTTGATCAAAACAAGTTTAAATAGTTTATATGTATAATAGATGTATACTACTTATACATACATGCTTACATGACTTATACAAACTTATTTTGACTTTCCTATTCATGTATTGAAAAATTCAAGTTTGATAAAAATACATGTTTTGGTTTTTGGTAAAAATGAAAAGACACAAAAATAGTTTCATATGCTTGATATTTGAGCTAAAATATTTATCACATGTTTGCATATCAATGCAAAATGATAAAACTATTTTTGGATATTTTTAAAAGGACTTAAAAGATTTTTAGAAATATTTTTAACATGTGTTTCTGTCCCAGTTTTGTGGCTGACAGGCCAGGTCGGCCGACCGCACGGGTCGACCGCACCTAAGGCCGGTCGACCCTTGCGGTCGACCGACGTGCACAAGCCTGTGCACGTTTGGCAGACACAGGGACGGTCGGCTGGGCGGCCGACCGGACCAGAGAGCTCTGCTCTCTGTTTATTTGGGTCGACCGGGCGGTCGACGGGTTGCCCCAAGGTCACATTTCTGACCGTTGGCGGTCGGCCGGGCGGCCGACCGGTAGCCTGTCAGGCTGCCAGATCAGCCTAACGGCTAGTTTCTGTTTTGGCCTATATAAACCCCACTCCTTTGGGTTTTTTGCTAAGATTTTAAGAGCCAAAATTTCTCTGATATTCAAGTGTTTTAAACAAGTTTTCAAAAGAGTTTTAGTGCCAAAAAGATCCATCTTTAGTTTGTTTTAGGCTTTTTGGAAAAATCAAAGAAAAGAGTATTTTGGGAGATTTATCTTGGTTTTCATTTTCTATCTTTTACAAGAGTTTTCCCAAGTATTTTTCTTTGAGTTTTTATTTTCCAAATACCTAGTTTTCCACACTTGAGCTTATCTTCTATCCTATTCTATTAGGATCTTGTTTTTGTGGAAAAGAGAAAAAAAAGAGAGATTGTTTGTGGTTGAAAGATACGACCAAGTTGTAAACCCTTTTCATTGTTGGGTGCTCCCTCTTTGGTAGAGGTTGAGGTTTGGTTTGCTCCCTCTTTGGTAGAGGTGGAGATTGGTGTTTACTCCCTCTTGGTGAGGTGGAGTTGGTTGTTGGTTTGTATCCCTCAAGTGTGAGGGTGATTGGAGGTTGTTTGGCTAAGGGCCTACCCCTCTTGTATGAGGTGGTGTTTGTATTGAGAGAGGAGTTTGGTACTCCTTGTGTTGTAACAAATCCTCTTCGGTAGAGGTTCCCTCGGTGGGAGATAGTGGATTGGAAATCTTTCACGGTGGTGAAGGCGGGGATGTAGAGCTAGGGGCTCGAACCTCGAAACATATCTTGTTGTTAGCGTTTGATCCATTGTCTCTCTAACCCTCTCTCTCTATTTGTGTTGTGCATAGCATCATTCTTACTGTCATTCATATCATTCATATTGCTTGTGTTGCCTTGCATATATTCATATTGCCTATTCATCTTATATGCTTGGTTGTTTGTGTGTGCCTCACTTATACTTAACCACAAGAGCTTCACATAGCACCTCAACCCATTCAAGGGGAATCAAGAGGAGTTAGTCCAGAGCCCTTCACGGGAAATTCGGCTACACTTGTGTGTTGTATTAAGTGTGTTGCAAAATTTGCATTAGCTTCCGCATTTAGCGCATTTAGTTCCTAGATTAGCATTTTCACCTATCCACCCCCCCCCCCTCTAGGTGATTTACAATTAGCATCAGGCCACTTTCATTAGGTTGTGTAATCTTGGAGATAGTTTGTGAGCTAAGGAAGGGTAATGACTCCACCCCCTTATCTTTTGTTGGGTTTTTCCCTTAAAATAATTTAATGCAAAGTGTACAAGATATAGAAAAGTAGCATTCAATAAGAAAGTAATCACTCAAGGATGTTTCCTAAGCTATATTCTATGCAAATGTACCTTGTCTC
Source organism: Agave tequilana (assembly GCA_038442645.1). Taxonomy (NCBI): domain Eukaryota; kingdom Viridiplantae; phylum Streptophyta; class Magnoliopsida; order Asparagales; family Asparagaceae; genus Agave; species Agave tequilana. Next base: position 43,515 of record JAVJIF010025492.1, on the reverse strand, counting down.
CAGCTTTCTTCAACAGTAATTGAAATGAAAATGTAATTAGACAAATGCCTAAGAATGCAAGTCTAAATTTTTTTTTTAAGCAGTTTCAATCAACCGATTATTGTTGGATGAAAAACAGGATTGTGAGATAATAAAATGTGAAAAACTAATAATAAAGAAAGATTGTTTTGCAGAGCCATATGTCCTGCAAAAAAAAAAAATAGTAGTCCCACAAAAAATGCGTTTCTGTGGCAAACTCTTGAAATCCTGTTCCCTACTTTCTACAGCAGGGGTACAGGAACACAAGTCTTCTTCTGCAATGCTTGAATTCTCAACCTGATTTTCTTAACCAAAAATAGAATACTAAACTTATCAAAAATATAAGAATACCGTTCCCTCCCTGGCAACGGCGCCAAAAATTGATTGCAAAAAATTGAAGTATCGTGTAGCTTAGGGCTAACGGGTCATGTCCACGAGGAGAGATGTGATGCAAGCATTTCGGTATGTTCTCTTTTAGTTCACTAAAATGGTTAAAGTTCTTGTTGTTCTTGTAAAAAAAGGAAAACGAATTGTTAAGTTAGATGAAGGTGGTAGATAGGAGAAAATGGTGATTTTGGAAAATAGAAAATTAAGTTAAAGAAAAAAATAAAAAGAGTGAAGAAAAGAGAGTTGTGATTGGAAGTGTGTTGTACACTAAGAAATCAAAAGAAAGAAGGAAAGAAAACTTACTTCTTCTAGCAGATAACTTACCTTAAATCTTTGGCATGTTTACCTGAATTCAGAGGCAATCGGCGCATAGCCCATAAGATTGAACTCAATCCTCCTTCCACATTACATCATTAAGAACTTCGACGAGCAAGCATAAAATGATACAGATTTTAAGGAGGAATCCATCGTCATGAGTTATCGGTAGCACTCGCAAAGACAAGGCAGTACCGATGCTATAAGACTCAGTTGGATAATTATTAAAACCAAAAAGAAGACAAGTATAAGAAGAAGAATAAGAACATAAACATGTTACTTTTTGATTGCATAGAGAAACGATGAAAGAAATGAGAAGGTTACATCGGTGTCACTCTCAACATAAATCACTCTCTTACTTACATGAATCTCAGTCTACGTATGCTTACAAAAAAAATAAAAATTACATTAAAAATAAAAATGTAAACCAACACTAATCTATAATGAAAACTAGTCTTAGAATCCTTCTCTGTCTAATCGTTCTCTCTGGTCTCAGAATTTGCAAGTATTTATAGCGAAAATATAACAGGAGAGAGCGTCTGAAGATAGGGGAGCAAACTCTCCCATATATCTTACTATAATGTCGCAGATCTGTGGCTTTTGTGATGTATCTGTAGGAAGGATGTGGCCAGATGATCACATCCTTAGAGCAGATCTCTCAGAAGCCCTGTTCGCCCTTCTTTTATCCAACTGGTTTCTCGATTTGAGCTCTGGATTTGACGATATCAGTGTTGATCTTCAGCTAACTGAAATGGATTCATAAAATTTAAATTTAACTAGTTTTCATTTGGTATTATCTCTCTGATTTGTTCTGATCTTTAGTTGAACATTTGCTCTCATCCTTGATTTTGATTTAATTTGAATTTTAGTGGGCTTTGGGATCGTTTTCTCTCCTCTTTCATTTGTAAAGGCCCTACAAATAATTAAACAAAAAGATAATTAAATAGTAGAGTTTATTAAACAAATAATATGAGAATGTGATGATAAATATGCAATATTGACGACTGATCAAGGAATAGAGGGTAGTGACTAGTGAGCCCAGAAAACAGTTTAGTTACTCATGAAGGAATAAACACAATTAGAAAAATAATCGCATAAACAAAATATACTGAAAAAGCGAGACATTGAATGGCAAAAGTCAAATCCTTCTTGATTTCAATTACAGATTACAACTCTCTTTCTCTCTCTTTTCTGGAACTAAACTAGAACAAAAAGAAAGAAAATAAAAGAAGATTACAATTGATCAACTAACTAACAATATCCTAACCCTAATTAAAATGAAAACCCTAAGCCTAGCTTTGTTCTCTGTGTTCTGCGTCTGCTCTGGTGCTGTATTTATAGGAGGAGAGTAGTACCCAAAGCGTGTGGAGGATAAGGATGAAATCCCTGACTCAACAACCATGTATTTTTCTATTGGCCCAGAGGCCCTTCACTCTAGTTTGATGATGATTAACTCATGTAGTTATAATTTACTAATAATCTTATGATATTTAGTTTTAGATATTTGATCAAGATATTAGTAGGTGATTAGTTTCAACAAAGGTGTTTTGGAGCTTTCACATGGTGATTCAAGAGCTCGAGCGTCATGTTCACATCTAACACTTGGTTGGAGTCAAACTCGGTGGATCATGTTTGGATCGAGTCGACTTGGAGAAGGAGTTCTACAAGAAGACATCGGTTTATTTAATTTAAGATTCTATTTAGATCTATTGTAAAGATTAGATAGTGTTGATATGCTCAAGTTCACAATACACACACACTTGTTCTAAGTTTATTGATTTTTGGTTTTCGGTTTAACCAATATTGGATTTCATGTCAAAAATATAGATATAATTCTTTACATGTATATTGGATTCCATCCATATACAATATGCTTCAAAGTTGTTTAATTATCATGTTTTTGTATTAAATGTGTTTGGAAAAATCGAATTTCTGTTTGAAATATCTAAGTTTTGGAAAATACGGATTTTGGTTTAAGGCAAAATTTCAATATCACAAAAATGGTTCAAATTGTTTAAAATATGTGTTGAATTTTTATCACACATATTTATATTTCAAAGATCAAATTAGAACTGATTTTTGTGAAATTTATGTGATTTTATAGGATTTATTTGATAATAAAAAAATCTAAGTTTTCAATCCCTTTATGTTAGACCAGGCTGTCTGCCGGTCGACCGGACTGGTGGACTGAGGCAGAAGTCGGTCGACCGGTCCGGTCGATCAACGTGCACAGACGTGCACGTAGCCCAGGCAGGTAGGCCGGTCGACTGACCCGGTCGACCGCCAGAGAGATTTTCTCTCTGGAAATGGCCCCGGTCGACCGGGCGGTCGACCGGCAGAGAGCTGTTGCTCTCTGTATCCTGTCCGGTTGACCAAGCGGTCGACCGGAAGGGCAAAAATACCCTTGCCTGCTGCCAACGGGCAGATTTGGATTGGGGCTATAAATACCCCTTTCCTTGGCTGTTTTAAACAAGAATTTTAAGAGCAAAAATTTTCATCTTCTTGAGTGTTTTAACAACAAGTTTTTAAAAGAGTTTTTGGGTTCAAAATATCTATCTTCATTTGTTTTAAAGGGTTGGAAAAATCAAAGAAAAAGAGAAGTCTTTAGGATTTATTTTTATTCTTCATTTTCATTATATCCTAGAAGTTTTCTCAAGTATTTTCTTTGTGATTTTGATTTTCAAACTCTTTATTTTCTCACACTTGAGCTATCATATCTATCCTATCTATAAGATCTTTGTTTTGTGGGAAAATTAGTTTGTGATTGTTGATACCACTAAGTTGTAAACCCTCCTTTATTTGTGATATCCCTCTAGTGAGAGGTGATTATATTGATATCCCTCTTAGAGAAGAGGTGATTATTGGAGTGGTGGATAAGTGCCTTATCCCTCAAGTGTGAGGTGATTGTGATCGTGTGGCTTTGTGCCTATCCCTCAATTGTGAGGTTGATCTTATTTGGCTTTGTGCCTTGCCTCTAGTGAGAGGTTGTATTGTTGGAGAGAGGAGTTGTGTACTCCCAAATTGTATTTACCCAAATCTCAGTGGAGGTTCCCTGTGTGTGAAGTCCTGTGTGGATGAGTTAGTGAAAATCCTTCTGTGTGAAGGCAGGGACGTAGAGCTGTGTGCTCGAACCTCAAAACATATCTCCGTGTTTGCGTTTGATCCACTTTCTCTAACTCTCTCTTTTATATTGTGCCTTGTATCATTTAATATTGTTCATATCATTTATATACTTGGTATTGATTGTGTATGTGCCATACTTGTGTTAAACCAAGAGAGCTTCATATAGCACCTCAATTCTTATTAAGAGGAATCAAGAGGAGTTAGTTCAGATCCCTTCACCGGAAATTTGGCTACACTCTTTGGTTACACTAAATGTGTTGCAATTAGTTTTTAAATTCTGCATTATTTGTCATAGATTAGCCTTCACCTATTCACCCCCCTCTAGGTGTACTTTCAATTGGTATCAGAACCTACGCTCCTGATATTAGGTTTAACCACCTAGGACTGAGATCTTGGTTTCTAATCTATAGTTGCATTTGCACACATATAGTTTGCACTCATGGATAACCCTCCCATGTTTGATATCTCTAAAATTGATATATAGAAGGTCATGATGCGTTGGCATTTAAAAGCTATAGGTTATAAAGGTTACCTTGCCATTACCAAGGAATCTTACCTTAGTAATAGCAAGCATATAGAGGCCAATGCACTAGCCCTAGAGGCACTTAGAAAATCACTTAGCAAAAAATATTTAAACATGATTTCTCATTGTGATTCCACATTTGCAGTGTGGAATATCTTGACCTCTCCAAAGCTTCAATTGCCAATCCAAGTGGAGAAGGAATCTAGTGGAGAAGAGTCCGACCAACGTTGCTTCATGGTCCAAGGGAATGACTCCCTTGAGGTACATTCGGATACTCAACTAGATAGTGCTAGTTCTTCTTGTGATGAATATATTGATGCCGATGCATTAAATGAAGAACTTTCTATTGTTTGTGAAAAATTGTTAGAAAAATATAAACTTTTAAAAAAGAAAAGTTTTTGCATTAAAAGAAGAAAATGAAATTTGTCTTCTAAACTTGATTTGGTTTTGCAAGAGAAAGTGGAGATTTCTAATGAAAGGGATTCATTGAAATCCAAACTTGACCTTGCTCTAAAAGAAAATGAAATTTTGAAAATAAAAAATGATTGTGACATTGTTTTGAAGAAAAATGAGGTTCTATCTTCAAAACTTGATTTTGTGTTAAAAGAAAATGAATCTTTGAAAAATAAAATTATTTCTATTTCAAAAGAATTGGATTTGGTTTCTAAGAAAAACATCTCTTTGGAAAATGATATTGATACACATGTTTTCCATGCTTTACCACCTAGTGTACCTATTGCATGCACCTCTTCTTCTATTATTGTAAATGATATAATGTTTTAAAGAAGAGTGTTGATTGTTTGGGCTCCACTTTGAGCCAATGTGCCATGAACCACACACGTTTGGAATCCATGTTTTGCAAGAAACAAGTTTCACCTATGCATGCACACAAACCACGGCATACACATGCTTCGCACGTTCATACACATAACACAATGTATGCTCATGTGTACACATGTACACATTGTGGACGTAATGGCCACCTTGCTAAATTTTGTTATGATAAAGTACATGATGTAAATTTAGCAAATAGATTTGTTTGGGTTAGGAAAGGTGCTAACCCCTATGGACCCAAAAGAGTATGGGTACCAAAATCCACCCCTATTTTATTTGATGTAGGCGTGGGCTCTCACATGACGTGAGAGTGATGGTTCCTCGAGGTGAATGCGTTCCGAGCTTAATGGTGACTATTTTGAATGCATCACTTTCAAGAAGAGTTTGGTGGGAGGACCACCTTGATTTGGAGACATAGAGATGTTGTAAATCACCTAGAGGGGGGGTGAATAGGTGATAATGTTAATCTAGAAACTAAATGCGCCAAATGCAGAAGCTTAAAATAAATTTTGCAACACACTTAATACAACCAACAAGTGTAGCCGAATTCCCCGTGAAGGGCTCTGGACTAACTCCTCTTGATTCCCCTAGATATGAGTTGAGGTGCTATATGAAGCTCTTGTGGTTAAGTATAAGTGAGGCACACACAAACAACCAAGCATATAAGATGAATAGGCAATATGAAATAATGCAAGGCACAACACAAACAAATATGATATGATATGAATGATGCTATGCACAAATAAAGAGAGAGAGTTGGAGAGACAATGGATCAAACGCAAACACAAAGATATGTTCCGAGGTTCGAGCCCCTAGCTCTACGTCCCCGCCTTCACCGAGAAGGATTTCTAATCCACTATACTCCCACCGAGGGAACCTCCACCGAGGAGGATTTGTTACAACAAAGGGAGTACCGAACTCCTCTCTCAAACACCGCCTCACAACCGAGGGGTAGGCCCGTAGCCAAACAACAATAACACCTCTACCGAAGAGGGTTTACAAACCAAACTCAACCTCTCACTAGAGGGAGCAAACCACAAGCCTCAACCTCTACCAAAGAGGGAGCAAACCAATCACCCGATCAACCTCTACCAAAGAGGGATACAACAAGAGCAAGGGTGTTTACAACTTGGAGGCTCAACAACCTCAAACAATCTCTTTTCCCACAAACAAATGATCCTAAATAGATTAGGATAGAGGATAGCTCAAGTGTGAAAAAACTAGAGTTTGGAAAACAAAACTCAAAGAAAAATACTTGGGAAAACTCTTGTAAAAGATAGAAATGAAGAAGCAAAACAAATCTCCCAATTTTCTATTTTCTTTGATTTTTTCAAAAACTCTAAAACAAATAAGATTGATCTTTTGAAGCTCTAAAACCTTTTGAAAACTTGTTTTAAACACCAGAGAATATAGAAATTTTTGCTCTTTCAAATCTTGGTTAAAACCCCCAAGAAATGGGGTATTTATAGCCCAAACAGAAAACTAGCCGTTAGGCTGATCTGGCAGCCTGACAGGCTAGCGGTCGGCCGGCCCGGCCGACCGCCAACGGTCAGAAATATGACCGTTGGGCAAACTCGGTCGACCGCACGGCCGACCGCCCAGATACAGAGAGCAACGCTCTCTGCTCCGGTCGGCCGCCCGGCCGACCGTCCCTTTGTCTGCCAAACGTGCACAAGCCTGTGCACATCGGTCGACTGCAAGGGTCGACCGGCCTTTGGTGCGGTCGACCCGTGCGGTCGACCGACCTGGCCTGTCAGCCACTGTCCTGGGTCAGAAACACTTATTAAAACTATTTCTAAAAATCTTTTATCTCTTGTAAAAACACCCAAAAATAGTTTTAATATTTTGCATTGATACATAAACATGTGATAAAAGTTTCAACTCAAATATCAAGCAATTTGAACTTTTTTTTTGTTTATTATTTTTACCAAAAATCAAAACTTGTATTTTATCAAACTTGGATTTTTCAATACATGAATAGGAAAGTCAAAATAAGTTTGTATAGGAAATTTAAGCATGCATGTATAACTAGAATACATCTATTATACATATAAACCATTTAAACTTGTTTTGATCAATCTATTCATGAAAACACATATCGGTTAAACTAAAAACTGAAAAACCAATATCCAAACATAAAACGTGTGTGTTGTGCACTTGAGCATATCAACTATACTAAGCTTTACACATGGATCTAAAACACACTAAACTCTAGGATACCTAAGTCTTCTTGACGATCTTCATCTTCAAGTCGACTCGGTCCAAACACCGTGATCCAACGAGCATGGCTATGTATCATCTTGATGCTCGGGCTCGGGAATCACCATGTGAAGGCTTCCAAACTCTTCTTTTTGAAGCAATCACCAACTAATATCTTGCTTAATGATCTGAAACTAAAATCACAAGATTATTAGTAAACATAACTACATGAGTTAATCATCATCAAAACTAGAGAGGAAGGCCTCCGGGCCAACAGATGTGCCCTAATGGTTTTGGTAACAATCTCTTACTTCCATTTATGTTTACATGCTTTTAGATTATTAATTTTTAGCATGTCATGTTTTTATGATTATTATGTTAAATACCATGATAGTTAGATTTGTGACATACATGTATAGTATTTGAGATACACCCATGTTCATATGGATCCATATTTTGTGTTCTCATTTTAGTTTAGCTATCGTATATATCTTAAGTCTAAACATGTGCATTTACATAATGATCTTATTGATTTATATTTTTTTAATGCTTCATGATTTGATTACATGTTTAGATGTAATATTTTATTAAAACTTATGCATATGCTTGTACAACTAATGAGCCACAAATTGATTATTATATGTTTGTACTTGAATGCTCATTTGTACCCACTAGATGTACTAGTATAGCCTAGTTTTGATGATTCATGTATTTTGACTTATATTCCCTATTTTTGGACATATTTTTCGTGATGATATGTTTAACTTCATGTATAAGTTAATTTTGTCAAAACTTTAAGATATACATGTATAACCTTGAGTCATTTGTCTTTCATGCAAAATCTCTTTATAGACTCAATAGTGTTTGGATATGTATGTATACTTCTAGTTTAGACAAAACATACATATGCCTTGAAGTTTGAATTATTTTGATGAAAATTAGATTTTCATGTTTTTCATGTGATAAGGAATTTCATATTTGAGCTTAATTGCCTATTTCCATGACTATTTCTTTCACACAAAACTTGTACACTTACATTATTTGATATTTTCTCATGATTTTATTTTCATGAGTATTATTTGTGCTATATAGACTTTGAGTGTTGATTATGTGATTTTCATATTTTCATGGAAAATATTCTTATTTTATTCCTTACTTACAGGATTTCGTACTAATTTTCAAGTTTTTCATAAAACTAGTTGCGTTATTGTTCATGTGGTAGAGTTATCAAACGTGTTATAATTTATTTCAAACTTATTTTTGAAAACCCTACCCATCCATGGGCGGTTGGATGGGCGACCATGCCTTGTGAGCTTAACTAAAAATCTTTTTAAACTTGTGCATGAATAGGAAGGTATTTATGAGTTATACACTTGATTCTCATTGTGTTTTCAATTGGTATCACAATTGATATCTATTTGTATACTCATATTTGTTTCTATATATGTATGCTTCAACTTCAAATAGTATCAATTTCGGTTGGTATTTAATTTTCCATATATATATATATATATATATATATATATATATATATATATATATATATATATATATATATATATATATATATATATATGAGTTTTGATTATGCTTACTATTTCTCTATATCTTTGAGCACAAATTTTGGTTATGCTAAGCTTGATTTAGTCCTTAACGATAATTATTTTTCAAGTGGTATCTTATACAAGCTTATGCATCATTTTCATTAGTATTTCATAAAGGGGGAGAAAATTCATGTTTCAAGTGGTATCTTATACAAGCTTATGCATCATTTTCATTAGTATTTCATAAAGGGGGAGAAAATTCATGTTTTACCTTTCAATCGGTTTTGTTTACAATTGATATCTTACTCCCACTCTTTATGTTAAAAATTGATATCTTAGTTTTCAATTGGTTTCCTACGCTCCTAATGAAAATTTATTTTCAATTGGTATATATTTCATTTTCAATATTGGTATCAAGAATCTTAAATTGATATTATTCTCTTTTGGTATCTTTATTGCAAAATGATTGTAGTGTTTAATCAAAAAGGTTGGTTTATGTTTTTCAATTGATTTCAAGATTTCCTATATGTTTATATCTTTCAATTGGTATCAAAATTTTTGTTGGTTTCTTCAAAATATTTTGTTTATTTTTCAATTGGTATCATAAATTGGTATCAAGATGTTTCGATGTATACCTTCGTACTAAATTGATACATTTTTCAATTGGTATCTTAATGTTTTAATTTGTATTACTTATATGCAAGGGAAGCTTAACATCTTCTCTATATATAGATTCATGTTGAGTGTATGTCATATTGAAGTGACTGACCCTTCTTTGGTATGTAGTACACGTGTGTTGAGAGAGCTTCACATCTCCTTTTATATATTGCATATTATGCTTTATGTGGTTAGGATTTAGTCATCTCTTTTATATAAATGCATGTATGCAGGGGGAGTTAACTTCACGTCTCTCCTCCTCATGAATGTATATAGCATATATACTTTTATTGTTTGATTTATGCAAAAAGGGAGAAAAATATTGTTTATGCCCTTTATTGTTTGCACCCCTTTGTTGATGAATTGACAAAAAGGGGGAGAGATATTTTGGAGTTTGATATATGCATATTTGTTTAAATTTGTTATCTCTTTTTACCATTGGTATCAAGAGCAACTTTTATTGGTATCAAGAGCTTTTGTTGGTATCAAGAGCAACATTGTTTTAAGAACATTTTTATTTTAAAATTGGTATCAAAAACATGTTTATTTCATTGGTATAAAAGACCATGTTTGTTTCATTTCATAGTTTTATGCATGTTTATGCATATCTTTATTGAGCATTCATTACATATCTTTATTGTTTATTTCTATGCATGAGTTAAAGGGGAGCTTCTATGAAGCTTAACTTTAATCTATGCATATATAACTCAATGAGTTTTGTCATCATCAAAAGGGGAAGATTGTTAGCCCAGAGGCCCTTCACTCTAGTTTTGATGATGATTAACTCATGTAGTTATAGTTTACTAATAATCTTGTGATATTTAGTTTCAGATATTTGATCAAGATATTAGTAGGTGATTAGCTTCAACAAAGGTGTTTTGGAGCTTTCACATGGTGATTCAAGAGCTCGAGCGTCATGTTCACATCTAGCACTCGGTTGGGGTCAAGCTCGGTGGATCATGTTTGGATCGAGTCGACTTGGAGAAGGAGTTCTACAAGAAGACATCGGTTTATTTAGTTTAAGATTTTGTTTAGATCTATTGTAAAGATTAGATAGTGTTGATATGCTCGAGTTCACAATACACACACACTTGTTCTAAGTTTATTAATTTTTTGTTTCGGTTTAACCAATATTGGATTTCATGTCAAAAATATAGATATAATTCTTTACATGTATATTGGATTCTATCCATATACAATACGCTTCAAAGTTGTTTAAATATCATGTTTTTGTATTTGCATGTGTTTTGAAAAAATCGGATTTCTATTTCAAAAATCCAAGTTTTAAAAAATACGGATTTTGGTTTAAGGCAAAATTTCAATATCACAAAAATAGTTCAAATTGTTTAAAATATGTGTTGAATTTTTGTCACACATATTTGTATTTCAAAGATCTAATTAGAACTGATTTTTATGGAATTTATGTGATTTTATGGGATTTATTTGATAATAAAAAAACCCAAGTTTTCAATCCCTTTATGTTGGACCAGGCTGTCTGCCGGTCGACCGGACCGGTCAACTGAGGCAGAAGTCGGTCGACCAGTCCGGTCGACCGACGTGCACAGACGTGCACGTAGCCCAGGCAGGTAAGCCGGTCGACCGACCTGGTCGACCTCCAGAGAGCTTTGCTCTCTGGAAATGGCCCCGGTCGACCGGGCGGTCGATCGGGCGGTCGACGGACAGAGAGCTGTTGCTCTCTGTATCCTGTCCCAGTCGACCGGGCGGTCGACCGGAGGCATAACGGTCAGAAATCTGACCGTTGGGCCGGTCGACCGGAAGGGCAAAAATGCCCTTGCCAGCTGCCAACGGGAAGATTTGGATTGGGGCTATAAATACCCCATTCCTTGGCTGTTTTAAACAAGAATTTGAAGAGCAAAAATTTCTATCTTCTTGAGTGTTTTAAGAGTAAGTTTTTAAAAGAGTTTTTGGGTTCAAAAGATCTATCTTCATTTATTTTAAAGAGTTGAAAAAATCAAAGAAAAAGAGAAGTCTTTGGGATTTATTTTTGTTCTTCACTTTCATTATATCCTAGAAGTTTTTTCAAGTATTTTCTTTGTGATTTTGATTTTCAAACTCTTTATTTTCTCACACTTTAGCTATCATATATATCCTATCTATACGATCTTTGTTTTGTGGGAAAATTAGTTTGTGATTTTTGATACTACCAAGTTGTAAACCCTCCTTTATTTGTGATATCTCTCTAGTGAGAGGTGATTGTATTGATATCCCTCTTAGATGAGGTGATTATTGGAGTGGTGGCTAAGTGCCTTATCCCTCAAGTGTGAGGTGATTGTGATTGTGTGGCTTTGTGCCTATCCCTCAATTGTGAGATTGATCTTGTTTGACATTGTGCCTTGCCTCTAGTGAGAGGTTGTATTGTTGGAGAGAGGAATTGTGTACTCCAAAATTGTATTTATCCAAATCCTCAGTGGAGGTTCCCTGTGTGGGAAGTCCTGTGTGGACGAGTTAGTAGAAATCCTTCTGTGTGAAGGCAGGGACGTAGAGTTGTGTGCTCGAACCTCGAAACATACCTTCGTGTTTGCGTTTGATTCACTTTCTCTAACTCTCTCTCTTTTATATTGTGTCTTGCATCATTTCATATTGATCATATCATTTATATGCTTGGTATTGATTGTGTGTGTGCCATACTTGTGTTAAACTAAGAGAGCTTCATATAGCACCTCAACTCTTATTCAAAGGAATCAAGAGGAGTTAGTCTAGAGCCTTCACCGGGAATTCGGCTACACTCTTTGGTTACACTAAGTGTATTGCAATTAGTTTTTAAATTCTGCATTATTTGTCATAGATTAGCCTTACACTTATTCACCCCCTCTAGGTGTACTTTCATTTTCATGAACACGTGGCCAAAACCGTCACGGTCTGATCCTAGCCGTTGGATCAGTGCTTCGTATACGAGATCCCCCTGTTCAGTTGTCCAAGATTCGTCTGATAGGATTCTCTTTGGATATCTGGATTTAGGAATATCCCTATTGATTTCTTTGAGCTTGACAATATATCTTTAAAAATCTGAATTTATTTGAGATATTATGAGCTTTTTTTTCCTCTTTCTTCATTAATTACAACATGCACACCATTAGATAATAAAATAATTAAATAGCAGAGTTTAATTAAAAATAAATATAGAAATATGCAATATATGTGAATAAGTAGTGGTGGAGGGCGAGTGAAGCTCGTGGTGGTGGAACTGCAATGGCGTCGGGTACTTTGGCGTGGTGATGGAGCTCCTAGTTGTGGTGGATCTCGTGGTGAATCTCGTGGTGGAGCCACTCTGAGTTGTGGTCGAGCTTGTGCTGATGGAGCTCGATGGCTGGGATTTGGGAGCGAATGTTTATTTTTTTTGAAGTGTAAAATTTCGATTTACAGTTTGATGACGATGATGATGATGAGTTTGATGATGGTGATGATATTTTTTTAATAACTTTTTGAGGCTAATAATTTTTTAAGTCTGATCTTTATAGTTTTGCGGAGCTCGTAGTGGTGCTCGATGGTGGAGCTTGTGGTGATGCTCAATGGTGGAGCTCATGGCGGAGCTAGTGGTGCTCGGTGGCGGAGCTAGTGGTGCTCGGTGGTGGAGCCCGTGTTTTATTATTTTTTTTAAAAATAAGATTTTTCACGTCGGTCCAATGTGGAACCTCTTTTTTGTTATAGTGATTCCTGCTAGAAGTATATGAATCCTTTTTGAGTCTCTTACTCCTTGATCTCCCCCTGGCCCTTGACAACCAGTCCTGAGGCCTCTTCTGTAAAATTTATCTTCTTCATTAGCTCGTTCTTGAGCATCTGTTTGACATCTTCCAACTCTAAGGTTTCCTTACCATACATGATGGTGGTCGTCAAGTGGTCATAACTTGATGGAAGAGAATAGAGTAATAGAAGAGTTTTGTCTTCTTCTTCGAGCTTAACCTCCAAAGCCAACAAGTCGTTCAAAATTCTATAGAAAGCATTTAGATGTCATAAAATAGGTGTATCTTTCTTCATCCGAAAGTTATATAACTGCTTCTTCATGAAGAGCTTGTTCGACAAACTCTTTGTCATGTAAAAGCTTTCCAGCCTGCATCAAAGACCAGCAGTTGTCTCCTCGTTCATGACATTGTAGAGGATCTCATCTAATAGGCATAGTACGATCATTGCCTTTGCGCGGAAGTCGATGTTGTTCTACTCATCATCCTCCATCTTCGATGGATTCTTCTCAATTCCAAGTAGGGCCTTGTGTCTGACCTCCTTCACGAGCAACAACGTTACTCGCATCTTCCACAACAAGAAGTTGGACTTCCCGTCGAATTTCTTCACCTTGAACTTGGTTATTGCGATCATCTTACTAGTCATTGCTCTGATACCAATTAATTTGTTAAAATGCTGACACAACAAGAGAGAAAACCGAGTGGAAGATTCGGCAACGGAAGCGTAAAAGCAATCTACCACTAGCAAGTAATAAGACTAATCACCACAAAACACAAAAATACCAGATTTAACATGGTTCGGAAAGAATGCCTACGTTCACGGAGAGGAGGGGAGAACTTATATTGAAAAACAGGAAAGAGAATACAAGAGTTATAAGAATCTCTCTACAACTTTCAATGGTGAAAATCTCTCATAAATTTGACTTGCCTTCAAAAGGCCAACCTAAAAGGGTTTATATAAACTCTTAGGATTGTCCTAGTCTAACATAAACTCCATCAATAAAAACAACACCGTCTTAGAGAAAGAAAGATATTCGAATCCAACAGAAACTTCCAGAGCCGTCATTAGTCGACTATATTGATGTATCAGTCAACTAACCTGAGATTGTCACTCTCTGTTGCAATACCAGTCGACTATACTGCATGTATAAGTTGACTAACCTGATTATAAGTCGACTATACAGAGTAATAGTTGACTTATCTTGTGCACAACTCCTCATGCATGTCCATACATGCTTGTTCTTGATATCTGAAGTTTGTACATTCTCCACCTGAATCTGAATTTTTTTCCAATGAATATGAGGCACCCAAAACGCTAACACTAAGAGCTTATTTGGCTTCCGGGAGAAGTCTCAAGAAATTTAACGACGAAAAGTCACAGAGCAGAAAATCAATTTCTAGGCCAAGTTTTCCTAGTAAATTCTTATTTGGTTTGCCAGAACATGAAATTCTCTAGTTTTTTCTCGCAACTAGATTTATGTTCGAAGTTGTATTCCAGAGTTTTGTATACTATTCTCCCCTTTATTTAATACCGGTTATGAGTACCAGATGATTTTGAATTCGAATGCAAAATGAGACACAATACGTAACAGAGATGCAGATGTAAAAATACATAATGGAAACAATTTACTTGCAGCAAAAAGCGATATAGGCTCCCTATTCAATTTTGTCGTCTAAATGCACAATTAAGACTGCTAAATACGCTATATAACAAGAATTTTACTATATTTTTCTAGAAAGACAATTACATTAATATTCTCTCAAAGTAAGATTCTCTCAAAGTAAAATGCACACACAAATACAGAACGAGAGAAAGAACAGCAGTACAACCTAAAAGAGAAACAAACACAACATAGCAACCACAACGCTCACTTTAAATATAACTATGTATAGGATCATAACACTCACTTTTATCATATTTACTGGGAATTACTTGATAACTTTGAAATAAAACAGTAGTTTATTAAAAAAAAAATATTTTACTAAAACTTCAATCGAAATGGATGGAGATTTTCTTGTTGTCTGTGGAACACAATGAGCTATAAGATCTTTAGCACATGAGAGCCAAGAAACAGCCCTTTTTTCTTCTTCTTTCTATCCATAGTCCATCCCCCCAACCCCACACACACACACACACACACACAAAAACCTCCTCTTTTTTCCCCTTTTTGTGTGACCATGTTGCTACTAAACAATGATGCCAAAAAGAGTCCGAAGTGGAGGCTAGAAGAATTTTAGGACTTTAATGAGAAAAACAAATGAAAAGTATATTCTCAACAAAGAGTGTGTGGGTCTCTATCATCCTAGATTACTACTCACCAAGATGCTTGTAAAGGACTGCAAGTTATCCTCCCTAGTCTAGAATAGAATTGGGGGGAAATTATCATTTAAATTTTAAAGGTTTTTTTTTCTTTTTTTCTTTTTGATAAAGGTTTAAGCCAAAACAAATACAAGAAAATTACATAAAAATACTTTTTTTCCGTCTTAACAAAACTATGTGAGCCAGCTCACATATAATCTTGCTCTTTCTTCTCAACTTTCTCAGTCTAGACTGAAGGTTTATAACGTTAAACTGCATGACAAATAAAATTAATCATTCATTCATTCTTTCAGTTCTGTGATTTACTACAGAGCCGGGATTTGAGTATCACTGCTCTTTATTTGAGTATCACTGCTCTTTAATAGACGACAGTTTATATATGAAGAATGAGTTGTTGGGCTATAGCAAGTGTTGATATATGCATTTTGTATGCACCATCAAAAACTTTGAGACGTAATATCTTGACTAAGGGAAACTGATAAGTTTAGTTAAGAGAATATAAGGTGAGTTGTGGAGAGTCTCGGGTTCAAGTCTGGTTGTGCCCTTGTATAAAAGAAAATCTAAGATGGTAATTCACTACGTAGTTAAACACGATTGGGACCAAGACCCTTGGAGGTTTTCTTTTTTTTAGAAACAAGAAGGAGGTCACATTCGTGCCTATGCACATGCACCCATCACTAATTATCCAAGTTAAATTTCTCATTCGACAACTGTTAGGATGAAACGTGAAACCTTCTTTTAAAAGGCAGTGGTATTACCAACGGGCTAACCCGACGGTACAGGCTTCAAACCTGTGAATTAATACCTTGAAGTTGTTAAAGGACATGTAGTGTTCTTCAGCTAAAGACAATATTTAAACAGAAAGGTCTAGCAAATAACAACAAAACTCTAAATAACAACAAAACTCTTTCAATAGTAATGCAGGTATATTAGCACTAATTCATCACTTCATCTTTTCAACTAAACACCAATTGGTGAGTTATGTTTCATCTGAGCAGTCTCATATCGGATTATTTAGTAAAAAATGAAGTGCATAAATATAAAATTAACATCTACATATAATCTATAAGTGTAAGATTTTGGGTTAGATAAGATCTCAGTCTATATTTATGCCTTCATCTATTCGTCCCCAACGGGCGGATCTATCCCAACACCAACAATTTGTTGAATCAACTATCTCAAGGAATTACTTGATAATAATATTCATCACATGCATGCCATTTTTATTAATGTATACAGACTGAATATCCTTCATCTCTGTTTGTTTTTTTCCCTTCACGTCTTCACTCACCTCACCTGCCTTCTGCAGGAAGAGAGTTCGTCGAGGAAGTCGACGATGTCGTCAAAAAATCAGCAACAGCCAGAGGAATCAGATCAGCAGGAGAACGGTCGACCGTCCGCAACAGCAGCAGATCGGTCGACCGGACCGGTCGACCGACGTGCACAACATGCACAAAGGAGTAGCGGTCGACCGGTCCGGTCGACCGCAGAAGGAGAGTGGTCGACCGACTGGAAGTTCCTAACTCTCGGTTAGGCACGGTCGACGGCCCGGTCGACCGGTGCATATGGTCGGTCGACCAGCCGGTCGACCGACAGTCGGGTCGGGCTGTTTCGGGAAAGTGCTGATTTGAGGCCTATTTAAGGGCTGAATGGATTTCTAGGGTTTAATGGGTGAGAGTAGAGAAAAGAGGTAGCTATCTCTTGATCTCCAGAGCTGTAAACTTGTATTGATTCACCAAAATCAATAAAAACCCTCTCTTTCTTGCCCCGAGGACGTAGGCGACAAGGCCGAACCTCGTTAAATCTGATTTGTGCTCTTTCTCTGGGATTGTGTGTTATTGTTGTTGGTAGTATTGTTCTTTTGCATCTGAGTTCTAGGGTTTTCCTCTTTGTGGTTGTTGTCGGCGCGCAACAAGTGGTATCAGAGCATCCCAGGTTCTTCGTGGGATTTTCTGGCGATTTGGAGGGCATCGGGTGCTGATTTGATGGAGATCGTGTGTCGATCTCATATCAGCGGTGGTCTTGTTCGTGGGATCGTGTGTCGATCTCAGAACAGCGCAAGGAGTGCTTAAGGAATCATTGGTGGAGTAGATCTGGACAGAAACTCATTCTAGGGTTTCGTAAGAAGGTAAAAATCTGATTTTTATCAAAGTTGTCTATCTATCTCCGTTTAGTTTCTGCATACATAGAGGATCCAGTTAGATAGATGGCAGAAGAAAGTACATCAGTTAGGACCATGAATCCTCATCCGAGGATTGACGTGGTGAAGTTTATCGGCACTAACAATTTTGGGATGTGGAGGTGCGAGGTGATGGATGGCCTAAATGCATCGAACCTTGAGGATACTCTACTTCTGGAGAAGAAGCGAAGCATAACCACTGAAGAAGAGTGGGAGAAGATGAACCGATCTGCGTGTGGCTTGATTAGATCGTGTCTAACATAAGACATCAAATATCTTATGTTACACGAGACATCTGCGAAGCAGTTGTGGGAGATCCTTAAAAGGAAATATCTAACCAAGAGTATTGAATCGAGATTGCAGTTGAAGAGTAAGCTGTACGGGTTTCAGATGAAGAAGGGATGCTCCGTGAATGAATATCTAAATCGCTACACGAAACTTCTTACGGATTTGGTCAATGTGGATGTCAAGATAGATGAAGAAGACAAGGCGGTAATCCTCTTGAACTCTCTCCATGCGGAAGAGTATGAGACATTCACCTTAACCTTTATTAATGGAAGACAGACTCTTGACTATCATGAAGTGTCGTCTGCTTTGGCAAATTATGAGACGAGAAGAAAGGAGAGACAGCCTTCTCAGTCAAGCTCATCAGCAGAGGCGCTAGTAATAAGAGGCAGGGGTTCATATAGGAAGGGCAAAGATGATAGAGGGAGATCAAAGTTCAGATCAGGCTTCAGAAATCTGAAGAAGAATCAGTGTGCCTTGTGCAAAGAACTAGGACACTGGAAAGCTGAATGCCCGAAGGCCAAAGGTAAGAAGAAGGAGTCGAAGACTGAGACAAATCTTGCAAAGGTGGTTAGTACTCATAGCAGTAACTCAAAGGCAGGTGGATCAGACTCAGACTCGTCGGTTTTCTCATTCTCAATCACTACTCCCATCGTTGGCTACTCAGGAGAAAATGAGTGGATTCTGGATACTGGCGCTACATACCATGTGTGTCCTAATAGGGAATGATTTTCTAGTTTTGAGAAGCTGGAGGGGTGTTCAGTCGTTGTGGGCGATGATCATCTATGTATCATGGAGGGTGTAGGGACAATCTAGATAAAGATGGTTGATGGGATGGTAAGGGAACTGAAGAGGAAGTGAGGTATGTACCTCAATTGAAGAGAAACCTAATCTCTGTTGGGTGCTTTGGAAGCATTGGGTCTGGTGATATCTGTTCGAGATGGTGTTCTCAGGATGATCAAAGGCTCGATGGTGGTGATGAAAGGCGTCCACCTGAAAAATCTCTACTATTTGAAGGGTAGTACGATTACAGATCAGGTGGAGTCTTCTAGTTCTTCAGATGATGGTTGCACGGAGGTCTGGCAGGAGAAGGTCGGACATGGAGGTGAAAGGTCTTTGCAAACTCCTGCAAAGAAGGGATCGTTGGAAGGTGTTGCTACCTGCAAGTTAGAAGGTGAACACAGCGTTCTAGACAAGAAGAAGGTAAAATTCAGCACCAGTACTCACCGCATAGAAGGTCTTCTTGATTGTGTGCACATGAGCGTTTGGGGACCTGCTAAGACGGCATCGCTTGGAGGTCACAGGTACTTTGTCTCTTTTGTTGATAGTTTATCTAGACATTGTTAGATATATCCCATGAGACAAAGGAGTGAAGCCCTAGATATGTTGATGAAGTGGAGAAGAAGAATAGAGAAGCAGAATGGTAGGAAGATCAAAGAGCTGCAGATTGATAATGTTAAAAAGACATGAACCAATTCCTACAATTTGGCTAGAACACTGGTATAGCTACTCACTTCACAACAGGTATACAAGGGGTGGCTAAGAAAGTAAACCGTTTCTTGCTGGAGAAGGTTCGGTGGTTGTTGTCTAATGCGGGATTAGACAAATCGTTTTGGGCTGAGGCGATTGTGTATGCTAGCCATCTCATGAATAGATCGACTGCGATAGGAGGTAAAGCTCCATTGAAAATTTGGTCTCGGAAAGCTGCTTAAGATCATGGTTTGCTGCGGGAATTTTGAAGTCCGACCTACTTCAGTGCCAAGAATGGCAAAGTGAATCCGCGAGCAAAGAAGTTTGTATTTTTGGGTGTCAAAAGGAATAGCTACAGGTTGTGGGACCCTGAAAACAAGAAGATCGTGTTGAGTAGGCATGTCACATTTGGAGAGAAGTCCACCGTCTCTCAGCAGGTGGAGAGGATGAGACCAAGGAAGTATCGCAGCGGGTGGAGGTTGATGCTACTCCACCATCTCCAGTTGGTTCGGCATTAGAAAAGACTTCACCGGATGTGACACCGGGTGGAGATCATGTAACCAAGGTTGATGCTGAACAAGTTGAAGACATTGCTGAGGATGTCGAGTTGTTTGCAGCCATTGGAACTAAGGTAAAACCACGCTTATGGGGAAAGAAGCATGAATCTCAAGCTTGTGATCGCGACAAGCTCAAGTTGAAGGCCGTTGTTCTCCATGATGGTCGTGAGGAGGTTCATATGACTCAGTTAGATAGGTTCACTGCTGCAGATTCAGGTACAAGTGCTTGAGCTTGATTGTAAGATCCCTATCTAGTAATACTGTATTTTTATTTTCCTAAAGTATTTATTTTGATTTACAGATTATTTTTCTTTAATCAACTTAAATTATTATTTTCTTTCTTGTGATTATTTTTATTATTAAATATGCAAATTTATTTTTAAGATAGTGAATGACACTTTGGCTTTATATACTGTTGTCATTATTTCCTATCAGTATTTTTAATTACTTATTACCATTAGTATAATAATAGTACTGTTAGTGTTTACTAATTATTAATAGTGTTCCTAATATTTTTATTTATTATTATTTTAGTGTTACCATTATTTTATTTATTTTAATATTGGTACTAATATTAGTGGTAGTTATTAATTATCATCACTATTCTTATTATTAATGATTGTTACTAATAGTAACTTGTTACTATTATTTTAATTAGTGCTATGAATTATTATTAGGTTTAGTATAAATATATTTACATTGGTGCTATATTGTTATGTTTCATTCTTTTCAATTCTCTATTCATATCCATACCTATTACCCCGTACCCAATTGGACCCGAAACCCATATACCCAATTTCTCTTTATATAATCTTATATTATTTCCTAATCCCAAAACCAAAAACCTAAATCTTAAACTAATCCCATCTCCAGGCCGCCTCCCCAGATCTGCGCACACCCAGGTCCGGCGCCCCTCCCCGAGCAGCCCCGAGCCTCCTTCCTGCGCGCACACGGCCCCGGACCACACCACCAGCCATGGCCGAGCCATCTCGTGCCATGAGTCCATCACAATCCCCTTCTTTTTGCATTTGTATCACTAGATTTGTAGATGATTCCATGACCAGAAGCTAGTTCTTGGAACTCTTCCTGCACAAAACTTCTTTTTGCATTTGAGAAAGAGTTTGAATTATCCCATGGTGCACGGCAGAGAAACACCCAGCCAACAGCCCGGACTCCCCTGATCTGCGCCACCTCCTTGGCCGGACCTCCCCGTGCGAGCGCCTCCATTGGCCGTGAGCTTTATTCCCCTTCTCCATTCATTTTTCACCTATGTATTTATATTTATATATTTATATTCATGTATGTTGTCTTTTAATTATTGTGAGAGAGTTTGTGTAGGTGGGTGTGTTGCATTGGCCGACTCCAACAACCACAGCCAGGTGAGCCTTCATCCTTGTTTCTCTTTTATTATTTAAAATACATGTGTGTATATATATATATATATATATATATATAATTGTTATGGATGCTATATATATTATGTAACCTCTTCAAGAGAAGTATTTTATTTGGGTTTGCTTTTTATTTATTTTGAAGGAGAGTTTTCATTGCATGTGCGGCAAAATCCTACTCCGAACCATTTTCGGGCTCTCCGCGAGACGTCGTTGATCGCCGTCGACGAGAGCGAACGCACCCCACGCCCTTCACGGCGAGTCGTTCTATCCAACAACACTCTCCGCGACCCCGTACGCCTCCGTCGGAGCCTCCGTCGGCGCGCCGCAAGTTCCCCGACGGCATGCTTGAATTTCCTTCTTGTGGGTATGTATTTACATTGTACATGTTTTAATTATTTGCTTAAGGATAAGGTATATAAGTGGGTGCCTATATTATATATGTGTGTCTTTAATTAATTGGCTATGTGTGTGTATATATATATTAGTAAAATGCATGGGTGGAATTTAATTAATGAATAGATGTTTATAATTAATAGTAGGTATTTATTGATGTGTGCATGAGTGTCTTTACATGTTTAGATGCATGCATGTGTATGCATGATATATGGAATGCATGTATGTTGATTAATTAATATTTTAATTAATAATAGGTATTTATTAATTTAGATATTTATGCATGGTATATAATTATGCATGAATTTATTCTTTAATCATTTATGTGTATATTTAGTGATTAATAAATGGGACTTAATTAAATTGGATATGTT
Source organism: Agave tequilana (assembly GCA_038442645.1). NCBI lineage: Eukaryota > Viridiplantae > Streptophyta > Magnoliopsida > Asparagales > Asparagaceae > Agave > Agave tequilana. The sequence continues at coordinate 21,245 of JAVJIF010025492.1, read as the reverse complement.
TGCATTAAATTAATTAATGTATAGGTATATTTATTAATTGGACATGTATGTATGTGCATGCTTGTTTATGTACGTGTACGCGTATATGTTCGTATGCACGTGTGGGCGTTTAGCGTGTATTTATAATTATTTCTATGTATTGGTTGCGTGTTACAGCATTTTGGATTTGTTTGGTGAAATCCAGAACCAGCGCAAGTTCGGGCGAGCTGGTCGTTCTCCTGATCCACGTCAGATCTTCGTCGGAGATCAGCGCGGTGACCTTCTCCAGTGTCTTGCCCACCCTCCTATGCAGTCCGATGGCAAGGAACCGCATCACAGTGACCGCGGCAGCGACTCGCCCGGCGACGCGCACAACAGATCCAGATTCAGACCAGCAGCACAAGCAGCGGGCGAGCGGTGATTCCAGGCCCTTCCGGCGAGCGCGAGACCTCCAGATTGCAGCCAGGTCTTCCCCAGGACCCTGGCTACCGTCCTATGCAGTCCGACAGCGAAGAGCGGCGCCACGGCGACCGTAACGGCGACTCGCCCGGTAACGCGCAGATTCCCCAAGGTGAGTGTTTATTCCTTTCGGTTCCGTTTCTTTATATGTAATTGATTATATTTTGATTTAATTGTGTACATAGAATAATGTGGACATCGTGTATGTTGATATGTGCAAGAGAGGTTACATATACATATTTTTATTGTGTGGGAGATTAGGCGTTGTAGTGCCTCTGTCTTCTGTTCTGGCAGAAGGCTAGTCGACTTGCCTTGTCCCTAGTCGACTTGGACTACCTCTATAGTCGACTAATGTGAGTCTGTTAGTTGTGTTTGGTTCCTTGATGGATTGTAGACTTCACCCATGAGTTGTGTAATGAGTATAGATGGTGTTCATGACATTAAGAGATGGATATTGGATGGAATGACTTGATCAATAGAACTTAGATACATGTACATGTTATGGTACCTAGTATCAAGATATCATGATAGATCTTAGATGCATGTACATGATATATTGTCGAGTGTTGGGATATCATAATTGATACTCATAGAAGAGGGAATTGTAAAGTCTTATGAATCAGACATAGTTTGTCAGAGTGAGTAGACTAGTACTGATTATGGACATATGTTGGAACAACGACTATTATATCAGATTACTTGATTTGTACTGATACTTATTGATCATGTGACTATTGGGATTATGAATTGGTTGTGATGACTTGGATCTATAGTTGAGTATATGAGAACTATCAGATGATGTGTTGTTGATGTTAAGTATCAGAAGTAACTGTTCTATGTTGCAGCTATTTGAGGATATGTAAGATATGATCTTACTTTACTTAAAGCTTAGAGTTCTGGATGATTGGATGGTACATGGACTATTTCAGAGTTGGACTGTGATTTGGACTGGACTTGAGTTATAGAGGACAGTTGATATGTTTATGTAGAGGATCTCTTGACTTGATATTCTTTCATCGATAATAACTTAGTGGATGATTCATCCAGATATTGATGTTGACTTGTTACGATATTCTTGAGGATGTTTCCTATTCAGATATGATTGTGGTGTGTGTTGACATATTGTTCTCGAAGATATACCTTATGATTCATTTGAGTATTGATGTGGACTTATTAAGATGTTAGAGACTGGATCACCTCAGTTAGTAGAGATTGAGTAATTATGATAGTGATGTAGTTGATATTATTGATCTTGTACTTCAGAGTTACCAGATACTAATTATCAGTTGTTACTTATTAGTGAGATACTTGTTGGTGATTATAAGATGTTCATGTTCAGAGTTTATATGAGTTATCAGTGATACATTGTGGTAGTGATCAGTGATCATGTATTTCATTGTTGATATGAGATGGCAGAGATCAGATACTAGTTATAGTTGTCAATGAGACTAGTTGTTTGTATCACCTTTGTGTTAGTAGCTATATCTCCAGTATTCTATTTCAGATGTCAGATATTAGTTGTCAGCTACTCAGTTGTCAGATATCACAGTTGTCGGATATCTCAGTTGTCAGATATCATAGTTGTGAGATATCATAGTTGTCAGATATCATCAGTTGTCAGATTATCAGCTAGTGTTGACATCAGCAGTTGTTAGAGATATCAGTTACTATTACATATTAAATAACATTGATTGCTTATTAATAAAAGACACCATAACCCGGGGAACAAGGGGTAATTGCCTGATGATGCATGTCGTGTATTTTGGGAGGATTCTTATGGTACCGAGTTGTGGGTTCCAACCATGGGGAACCAGGGTAGTACTGGCTACCCATTCAGTTGTCAGAGCCTAGCGGCTTGTCCTGGTCTGCAGTGCCAGGGGTGTTAGTTGTCAGGGCTACGCCCGGATTACGGCGCCACACTAGTTGTCTTTTCGTGTGGGGCTGTGGTCTTCAGTTGTCAGAGCCTTGCGGCTTGTCCTGGTTCAGTGCCAGGGGTGATAGACCGTGGTACCGGGCATGCACGGTACTCTTCCAAAACACATGTACTACATTGGCAGGCAGTTACAACAACGATAACTTTGTTTGATATGTGGGAAAACGGCTGTGGTATGGGACACAGCTAAGTACTACATTAGTTAGGTTAATAATAACCAACCAGACTAGTGACATATAGGTTTCACATCTTGACATCAGCTATTAGTCTACATTTGTGATAGATGACTTTGATATCAGTTGTTAGTTTACAGATGAGATAGTTGTCTTACATCTTTGTTGATATTGATATCAGATATGCTTCAGTTCAGATGTTATCATGTCATGATATTTATTTATCTTATATCTGCAGTTGTTTATCTGTTATTCAGTTATGTTATATTTGCAGTTGCTCTTATTGTTATTTATGCACATTGTTTCTTCTGCACGAGTTCCTTCCCCTTTTCACACACACTCACCATAGTCGCGTTCTGACGCCCCTGGATTTGCACGTCCAGATATTGGACGGTTTGCAGGTGTTCGTTGAGGCTGTACGCTTCTGCGAATAGCTGGAGCTTCTTCCTATTCTATCTGGTACTATTATCTTTCCAGTCTTCGTATTATTTCCTGCTGCTTATTATATCAGATCCTGTTGTTATTCCAGTCTTGATTCATATGATATCATGCGTGGTTGATTATATGTGATATTGCAGTAGTCTTGTTTCATTTCAGTTAGATTTATAGCTTGTCTCAGGTTACTTAAGGCTTAGCGCGTATACGTGAGGGATTTTCCTTGCGTATATGCGTCGCCGACTCATGTCGCGTCTCCGCTCCAGCGTATTTTGGGAAGCGGGGCGTGACAGGGTTTTCTTGGTATCAGAGCCAGGTTTTCGACTTGCGATGTTGAATTTTGAATTTTGTTTCGCAAGAGAGACATAGTTCTTACCAGTAACTTGAAAACAAGCTATAGCTATGCTGCAATATACATATACTCTCCATTATGATATTGACTCCATTTGGAGTTGACCGTCCTTCCTTTGAAAATTCTCGACTTTGATCTTTTGATATCCTTGACCTCTATTCTTCTTTTTGAGTGATCCGGATTTTTATCTTGCTTCCCTTCCTCCTTCTCGATTCTATTCCTTGACTTTGTCTCTTGGAATTGGTTACTTCATGTTGAAGCCGGTGGCGTGTATCAGAGTGCGCAGCGGAAGCGTGGTGGATTTATGATGTGCAGAGTAGCGACATGAAGTTTGTTTGTCTTCTTCTTGGTTTTTAGGATTCTTTTACCATTCCCTGCTTTATTTGAATTTCGGGGACGAAATTTTTAATAAGGTGGATAGAGTGTAAGATCCCTATCTAGTAATACTGTATTTTTATTTTCCTAAAGTATTTATTTTGATTTACAGATTATTTTTCTTAATCAACTTAAATTATTATTTTCTTTCTTGTGATTATTTTTATTATTAAATATGCAAATTTATTTTTAAGATAGTGAATGACACTTTGGCTTTATATACTGTTGTCATTATTTCCTATCAGTATTTTTAATTACTTATTACCATTAGTATAATAATAGTACTGTTAGTGTTTACTAATTATTAATAGTGTTCCTAATATTTTTATTTATTATTATTTTAGTGTTACCATTATTTTATTTATTTTAATATTGGTACTAATATTAGTGGTAGTTATTAATTATCATCACTATTCTTATTATTAATGATTGTTACTAATAGTAACTTGTTACTATTATTTTAATTAGTGCTATGAATTATTATTAGGTTTAGTATAAATATATTTACATTGGTGCTATATTGTTATGTTTCATTCTTTTCAATTCTCTATTCATATCCATACCTATTACCCCGTACCCAATTGGACCCGAAACCCATATACCCAATTTCTCTTTATATAATCTTATATTATTTCCTAATCCCAAAACCAAAAACCTAAATCTTAAACTAATCCCATCTCCAGGCCGCCTCCCCAGATCTGCGCACACCCAGGTCCGGCGCCCCTCCCCGAGCAGCCCCGAGCCTCCTTCCTGCGCGCACACGGCCCCGGACCACACCACAGCCATGGCCGAGCCATCTCGTGCCATGAGTCCATCACAATCCCCTTCTTTTTGCATTTGTATCACTAGATTTGTAGATGATTCCATGACCAGAAGCTAGTTCTTGGAACTCTTCCTGCACAAAACTTCTTTTTGCATTTGAGAAAGAGTTTGAATTATCCCATGGTGCACGGCAGAGAAACACCCAGCCAACAGCCCGGACTCCCCCTGATCTGCGCCACCTCCTTGGCCGGACCTCCCCGTGCGAGCGCCTCCATTGGCCGTGAGCTTTATTCCCCTTCTCCATTCATTTTTCACCTATGTATTTATATTTATATATTTATATTCATGTATGTTGTCTTTTAATTATTGTGAGAGAGTTTGTGTAGGTGGGTGTGTTGCATTGGCCGACTCCAACAACCACAGCCAGGTGAGCCTTCATCCTTGTTTCTCTTTTATTATTTAAAATACATGTGTATATATATATATATATATATATATATAATTGTTATGGATGCTATATATATTATGTAACCTCTTCAAGAGAAGTATTTTATTTGGGTTTGCTTTTTATTTATTTTGAAGGAGAGTTTTCATTGCATGTGCGGCAAAATCCTACTCCGAACCATTTTCGGGCTCTCCGCGAGACGTCGTTGATCGCCGTCGACGAGAGCGAACGCACCCCACGCCCTTCACGGCGAGTCGTTCTATCCAACAACACTCTCCGCGACCCCGTACGCCTCCGTCGGAGCCTCCGTCGGCGCGCCGCAAGTTCCCCGACGGCATGCTTGAATTTCCTTCTTGTGGGTATGTATTTACATTGTACATGTTTTAATTATTTGCTTAAGGATAAGGTATATAAGTGGGTGCCTATATTATATATGTGTGTCTTTAATTAATTGGCTATGTGTGTGTATATATATATTAGTAAAATGCATGGGTGGAATTTAATTAATGAATAGATGTTTATAATTAATAGTAGGTATTTATTGATGTGTGCATGAGTGTCTTTACATGTTTAGATGCATGCATGTGTATGCATGATATATGGAATGCATGTATGTTGATTAATTAATATTTTAATTAATAATAGGTATTTATTAATTTAGATATTTATGCATGGTATATAATTATGCATGAATTTATTCTTTAATCATTTATGTGTATATTTAGTGATTAATAAATGGGACTTAATTAAATTGGATATGTTTGCATTAAATTAATTAATGTATAGGTATATTTATTAATTGGACATGTATGTATGTGCATGCTTGTTTATGTACGTGTACGCGTATATGTTCGTATGCACGTGTGGGCGTTTAGCGTGTATTTATAATTATTTCTATGTATTGGTTGCGTGTTACAGCATTTTGGATTTGTTTGGTGAAATCCAGAACCAGCGCAAGTTCGGGCGAGCTGGTCGTTCTCCTGATCCACGTCAGATCTTCGTCGGAGATCAGCGCGGTGACCTTCTCCAGTGTCTTGCCCACCCTCCTATGCAGTCCGATGGCAAGGAACCGCATCACAGTGACCGCGGCAGCGACTCGCCCGGCGACGCGCACAACAGATCCAGATTCAGACCAGCAGCACAAGCAGCGGGCGAGCGGTGATTCCAGGCCCTTCCGGCGAGCGCGAGACCTCCAGATTGCAGCCAGGTCTTCCCCAGGACCCTGGCTACCGTCCTATGCAGTCCGACAGCGAAGAGCGGCGCCACGGCGACCGTAACGGCGACTCGCCCGGTAACGCGCAGATTCCCCAAGGTGAGTGTTTATTCCTTTCGGTTCCGTTTCTTTATATGTAATTGATTATATTTTGATTTAATTGTGTACATAGAATAATGTGGACATCGTGTATGTTGATATGTGCAAGAGAGGTTACATATACATATTTTTATTGTGTGGGAGATTAGGCGTTGTAGTGCCTCTGTCTTCTGTTCTGGCAGAAGGCTAGTCGACTTGCCTTGTCCCTAGTCGACTTGGACTACCTCTATAGTCGACTAATGTGAGTCTGTTAGTTGTGTTTGGTTCCTTGATGGATTGTAGACTTCACCCATGAGTTGTGTAATGAGTATAGATGGTGTTCATGACATTAAGAGATGGATATTGGATGGAATGACTTGATCAATAGAACTTAGATACATGTACATGTTATGGTACCTAGTATCAAGATATCATGATAGATCTTAGATGCATGTACATGATATATTGTCGAGTGTTGGGATATCATAATTGATACTCATAGAAGAGGGAATTGTAAAGTCTTATGAATCAGACATAGTTTGTCAGAGTGAGTAGACTAGTACTGATTATGGACATATGTTGGAACAACGACTATTATATCAGATTACTTGATTTGTACTGATACTTATTGATCATGTGACTATTGGGATTATGAATTGGTTGTGATGACTTGGATCTATAGTTGAGTATATGAGAACTATCAGATGATGTGTTGTTGATGTTAAGTATCAGAAGTAACTGTTCTATGTTGCAGCTATTTGAGGATATGTAAGATATGATCTTACTTTACTTAAAGCTTAGAGTTCTGGATGATTGGATGGTACATGGACTATTTCAGAGTTGGACTGTGATTTGGACTGGACTTGAGTTATAGAGGACAGTTGATATGTTTATGTAGAGGATCTCTTGACTTGATATTCTTTCATCGATAATAACTTAGTGGATGATTCATCCAGATATTGATGTTGACTTGTTACGATATTCTTGAGGATGTTTCCTATTCAGATATGATTGTGGTGTGTGTTGACATATTGTTCTCGAAGATATACCTTATGATTCATTTGAGTATTGATGTGGACTTATTAAGATGTTAGAGACTGGATCACCTCAGTTAGTAGAGATTGAGTAATTATGATAGTGATGTAGTTGATATTATTGATCTTGTACTTCAGAGTTACCAGATACTAATTATCAGTTGTTACTTATTAGTGAGATACTTGTTGGTGATTATAAGATGTTCATGTTCAGAGTTTATATGAGTTATCAGTGATACATTGTGGTAGTGATCAGTGATCATGTATTTCATTGTTGATATGAGATGGCAGAGATCAGATACTAGTTATAGTTGTCAATGAGACTAGTTGTTTGTATCACCTTTGTGTTAGTAGCTATATCTCCAGTATTCTATTTCAGATGTCAGATATTAGTTGTCAGCTACTCAGTTGTCAGATATCACAGTTGTCGGATATCTCAGTTGTCAGATATCATAGTTGTGAGATATCATAGTTGTCAGATATCATCAGTTGTCAGATTATCAGCTAGTGTTGACATCAGCAGTTGTTAGAGATATCAGTTACTATTACATATTAAATAACATTGATTGCTTATTAATAAAAGACACCATAACCCGGGGAACAAGGGGTAATTGCCTGATGATGCATGTCGTGTATTTTGGGAGGATTCTTATGGTACCGAGTTGTGGGTTCCAACCATGGGGAACCAGGGTAGTACTGGCTACCCATTCAGTTGTCAGAGCCTAGCGGCTTGTCCTGGTCTGCAGTGCCAGGGGTGTTAGTTGTCAGGGCTACGCCCGGATTACGGCGCCACACTAGTTGTCTTTTCGTGTGGGGCTGTGGTCTTCAGTTGTCAGAGCCTTGCGGCTTGTCCTGGTTCAGTGCCAGGGGTGATAGACCGTGGTACCGGGCATGCACGGTACTCTTCCAAAACACATGTACTACATTGGCAGGCAGTTACAACAACGATAACTTTGTTTGATATGTGGGAAAACGGCTGTGGTATGGGACACAGCTAAGTACTACATTAGTTAGGTTAATAATAACCAACCAGACTAGTGACATATAGGTTTCACATCTTGACATCAGCTATTAGTCTACATTTGTGATAGATGACTTTGATATCAGTTGTTAGTTTACAGATGAGATAGTTGTCTTACATCTTTGTTGATATTGATATCAGATATGCTTCAGTTCAGATGTTATCATGTCATGATATTTATTTATCTTATATCTGCAGTTGTTTATCTGTTATTCAGTTATGTTATATTTGCAGTTGCTCTTATTGTTATTTATGCACATTGTTTCTTCTGCACGAGTTCCTTCCCCTTTTCACACACACTCACCATAGTCGCGTTCTGACGCCCCTGGATTTGCACGTCCAGATATTGGACGGTTTGCAGGTGTTCGTTGAGGCTGTACGCTTCTGCGAATAGCTGGAGCTTCTTCCTATTCTATCTGGTACTATTATCTTTCCAGTCTTCGTATTATTTCCTGCTGCTTATTATATCAGATCCTGTTGTTATTCCAGTCTTGATTCATATGATATCATGCGTGGTTGATTATATGTGATATTGCAGTAGTCTTGTTTCATTTCAGTTAGATTTATAGCTTGTCTCAGGTTACTTAAGGCTTAGCGCGTATACGTGAGGGATTTTCCTTGCGTATATGCGTCGCCGACTCATGTCGCGTCTCCGCTCCAGCGTATTTTGGGAAGCGGGGCGTGACATTGATGAAGCTCATTTAAAATGAACTACGGTTGGCTTGATCCTTTGGGCGAGGTACGTAGGCAGCCATTTGGTGATGCAACCCGTATGAAGCTGTTTAGGTTCTCGAGAAGCTGATTGGAACTTCACGTAGAGGTGAAGAGTTGTGGCCGATTGGAGCTTCACATAGAGGTGGAGAACTTCACGTAGAGGTGAAGTGTTGTGGCCAGTTAGACTTCACGTAGAGGTGAGGTGTTGTGATCTCGATGAACATGTTGATCTTCTAGTGAGAAGATGTTGAACTTACATAAGGAGTGGTGTGCATCCAGTTGTTGAAGCCGATGATGGTGTTCGGTGTGCTCTACTCAGACTTGGTTGGACCGTCGCTGAAGATAGGTAGACTAGATAGAGCTAGTCAGTTGGAGAGTCAGTGTTAGCTCATGATGAGTTCTTCGTGAGGTCATGAAGTTGCTGAGTTAGAGACATGTTTGGTGAACGGCATGTATGGAAGTTCTCCCAAGGTGAAGTATAGGAAGGCATGTGCGGTACATTCCAGTGGATAGCTGAGTTACAGATTCCAAGCCGAGATCGTGTGTCGATTTCACCGAGATCGTGTGTCGATTTCGTCCGGTGCGCGCAAGCCGAGATCGTGTGTCGATTTCGCCAAGATCGTGTGTCGATTTCGCCAGGTGATAGACTGGGGTACATTGGAGATCAGCTCAGATTTTGAAAAAAAATCTTCACCGAGGTGGAGAATTGTAGGAAAAGAGAGGAAGTTCGTCAAGGAAGTCGACGATGTCGTCAAAGAATCAGCAACAGCCAGAGGAATCAGATCAGCAGGAGAACGGTCGACCGGTCCGGTCGACCGTCCCCAGCAGCAGCAGATCGGTCGACCGGACCGGTCAATCGACATGCACAACATGCACAAAGGAGTAGCGGTCGACCGGTCCGTCGACCGCAGAAGGAGAGCGGTCGACCGACTGAAAGTGCCTAACTCTCGGTTAGGCACGGTCGACCGGCCCGTCGATCGACAGTCGGGTCGGGCTGTTTCGGGAAAGTGCTGATTTGAGGCATATTTAAGGGCTGAATGGATTTCTAGAGTTTAATGGGTGAGAGTAGAGAAAAGAGGCAGCTATCTCTTGATCTCCAGAGCTGTAAACTTGTATTGATTCACCAAAATCAATAAAAACCCTCTCTTTCTTCCCCGAGGACGTAGGCGATAAGGCCGAACCTCGTTAAATTTGATTTGTGCTCTTTCTCTGGGATTGTGTATTATTGCTGTTGGTAGTATTGTTCTTTGCATCTGAGTTCTAGGGTTTTCCTCTTTGTGTTGTTGTCGGCGGCGCACACCTTCTGCTTGATCAAGGAACCTCCATAACTTAATTTTAATATGCATTCATTCATTCATTTCTAGACACTTAATCACCCGATTTGCACTCCCCATAAGCTAAACATTTAACTGCATGGGCTTATTGCTCAAATGATCAGAAACAAGCTTAATTAACTAGTGTTGGTCAAATATGAGAGTGGTCAATGATTAACTGTGGCACATTGCCAGTTAGTCGACTTAAATAAGTATCTTAAGAGAATTGATTAATGTTAATTAATCGAGAGAGAGAGAGAGAGAGAGAGAGAGAGAGAGAGAGAGAGAGAGAGAGAGAGAGTTTGAAGTTTTTGGTGGAAAGCGATGAGTGGGCACATGTGTTGGATTGGATTCCCAAGATGAAGTGCCGAACTTTGAGCTCATAAAGCCTCTAAAAATTATTATTATAATTAAGATTTTTCTGTTAGAATCTTCTATAATTTTAATTTAGAGTTTTCATATTATGTAATTGTGTACTTATATATTCTCAGAAAATTTCATCAATAAGATACACACTTCAGTTTCTCAACTGAATTAATACTGAACACACTAATGTATCCTTCAAGAATACGCCGAAAGGTGTGGAAAAGAAATTACATTTTTGGCATGGTGATATTTTATTTTCACATTTTTAGGAAAGTTTTTGATGATATTCTAGTAAATTTATAAGATGGCATGCCGAAAGTGATTATACTGTGGCAAAAATTTATAAAGTTCAGCCAAACAATGTGCTAGAAGCGTAAATTCCCTTTAAATAAAAATATCTAACCCTGTCTAATAGTGATAATTGCCTGAATCCTCTTGGAAAGCAAATGATGATTTAGCTAGAACAAAGTAAAATATTAGGAACTTTTCAATTTAAATTTTAACAAGTATCTCTTTTAAATTTTAACTCAAATTTTGACTTGAATTTTAGGAACTTTTTTTGTCATTCACACCCCCACACATCCAATTCTACTTTAGCTGTTACCATGTCTGCTCCCCATGATTGGATGTTTCCCTTTCAGCTTTCAAGAGCAAAATCAGAAAGTTAATGAGAAGATTTTTTATGTAATTTACATATTCTTTACTTTCTCTTACAACTTTGAAAAGACAAAGAGATGGAAATAGAAGTAGGGAGCCTATGTGAAAGTGAGAGGACATCATGAATATATGCTAACTTGTTTGGGGAAGCTAAAGTTTGCCCTAGTGAAGGAACAAAGAAAGGGGCTGACAGAAACACACTGGATATGGTTTCTTGTCCTGACAGTTACAGTGACTTTGAGTCATGCTACTGCAAAATTGCAAATTGGCAAAATGAAATTGAAACTAGTTAATTTCCTGATTTACAATTTAAAGTAGGGTTTTTCAGTTATCACCTACTTCATTCTAACTAAAGATAAAAAATAAAAAAAAATTTGTGGATTGGGGTGTGGTTGGGGGGTATTATCTATATATGCTGACCAATGAATCCAAATCAATTGATTTTTTTTTTTTGGTACACACCTTATACCAACATACTGTAACTTATTTGAAATGAACTGACAGGAAACATTTTCATGAAAACAGACATTTCAATATTAGTTTTGTAGAGTGATAAGATGCCGGGAAAAAGGAAAATGTGGTGGTGAAACATGAATCATTAGTTCAATATCTCCAAAGTCACAACATACTCCTACGTTCCACTACGGGGGAAAAAAATTCTTCCCACAAGTTACTACAACTTCCATTATATGCCATAAAACCTAAACCAGCAACACAAGACACAAAAAGAGCGAAGTATGACCACCACCTCTACAACATCTCATCTCATCCTTCCTTCCCCAAAAAAGAGCATGCTCATCAGACTCGGTCATGGATCCAACCTATTGTGCACCGGTCTCCACCGCCTCACGCCAGCATAGTCCTCCGACCACCACCACGGCATCTTCCCTCTCCGAGCCTTGTGCCTCCCCCTCGCCGCGAGCTGATGATCCTGCAACTGAATCGCTGCGACCATTCATTCAGATGCATACATGCGCACACACATATATATATGTATACAGTACAGTATGGACAATGCATTAAGGGCAATTCTCACCAAGTGTTTGTTGTTGTTGCAGAAGCAAGAAGAGGCTCAAAATCACCACAACCATCACTAAAGCATGCACTCTAGCAACGCCCATTTCCCTATTCCCTCTCTTTCCCCACTCTCTACCACTTTCCCCCCCTCTCTAAATTCAACTACAAGAGTCAAAGACAGGAAATATGGACAAGAGAGGCAATTATTAGTTGCATTTTGTCCCCCTTATCCTCACTTCCCAAAGGGGAGAAGATCGCATTAAATTAATCTCCTATCATGAGTCATGGCCCCAATGTAATTAATTAAACAACTCAGCTGGGCTTCCTTCCTAGGCTTGAGGTCGGAAATCTTCCGGAATATTTTGTCTCATGTGAGCTCCACTATCACAACACTGCACATGACAGTTTGAATAGTTTAATTCATGGGAGAAACACTTTTTGTGGACACTTGAAAGTGGGCATGTCAACGGGCCGGGCTCAGAGCGGGTATAATAGTTATCAAATTCGGACCCGATTAATCTTACAGGTACCAGACCCGACCCAATTATCTGCGGGTCTTGAATAACTATTCGCGTACTTGATCCGTTTAGTGACGGGTGCACACCCGATTACTCAACCACACCCGATTACCTCATTATCTCCGACCACGACAAGCGGCAGGGCAGTGCTTGGGCGAGCGGTAGGTCCACCAGATCTAGCGTGCCCTCCGCAACAGCAAGCTGACCCTCCTTTCTGCCTCTTCATGACTGTTATCGTTCTCTGCGGCACCTTCTGCGCCGGCAAGTTCGGCACCCCCGACCAGGACATCGACCAGATCCACTAATTAGTCTAAAATTCTGCAACATCATATCGCATTTTCCTAGCCAGTTATGAATAAAATATTATTTCTGAACTGTGTTTTGGTCTTAATTACAGATATACCAAGAGAGGCAGAATGATAAATAAAGGCTGAATATTGCTGTTTTAAGGATAATTTCGGAGATTTCTTGGAGGCCAAGTGTTTCTAGAAGAACCCTAAATAGAGCCCACTGGAAGTCCAGAATTGAAGCCCAATCTGCTTAAAAATCAGAGAAAATATCAGAAATCTAGGACCATAAAGGAGATTCTCACAGTTGGACGAGCCCGTGGCCTAAAAACCAGGGCGCTTGGCCCTGGTATTGCCGCGGTTCTGCAAGGATCCTTGCGGATCCGCGGCATTTTGGTGGGCCCACGCGTTGATTTTCGACTCATGATCTCTTCTCGCCTTCTAGAGTCTTCCTATGCCTATAAATACTGCATTTTCAGACCAAAGACGAAGGGGGAAAAGCTGTAGGTTAGAGTTTTCTTTCATTTAGTGTAGTATAGTGTAGTGTTCTTTCTCTTCTTCTTTATATTTTCTTTTTTTTTAAATCATGTATTAAGGCAGAGCTTGACTCAAGAGATAGATTGATATAATAGATAGTGACAAATTATGAAAGCTTTCTCCTTTCCTTCATGGTTTCTTCTCTAACCTCTAACATGACTAGCTAACTTTCCTTCATGGAAATCTAACTACTAATCACTAATCATCTAACCTCTTACTTGATAATCTACATGAATTTAGTAGCATCTACAAGGCCTTACTCTTGTAAGAGCCATTGATGGCTCATGATGATGGATTCTGACATCTAACTTGCTAACAAGCTAACTCTCTTATTTCATGCATTTCTCTAATGATTTTGATGATCTATGTTTGCATTAAATTGCTCTTGATGCAAGTTTGAATGTGAAAAATCATCTCAAGTGACATGCTTTGTATCGTCTCTTGAAGAAGTCAAGGATTAGTAATAGCCAAGGATCCATGTGAGGCAACTATCACTAAGAAGTTAGCATGATTAGTGGAGCACTTAGTAGTTAGTAGTCATGAATTTTTTTCTCTTTTTTCTTTGTTTTAAAAATTGATTTCAAACTCTTTTATCATTTTTCTATCGTTGCTTTCCACCGCCTTCTTAGTTCACCATTGTTTTCATCTTTTCCACCACAAGTTTTTCTCTTTTTCATTTTTCAAATCACTTCACCGCACTTTCACTTTGTGTTTTACTTCACTTGTTTCTTGTTTTACTTCACCTCTATTTTCTTTTTTTTTTTTTACCGATCCCAAAATCACTTCTCTATTATTTCACTTCGCCGATTTCATCGCCTTCTCCACCTATCACTTCTATTTTTGTCTTTTTCTTTTCTCTTTTTTAACAAAGAAGAACTTATTAACAACAAATATGAAAACGAACAGTTAATGCTTCTATCGCCTCTCGTCCCTGTGGATTCGACCCGTATAACTAATATGCTCTAACAGAAGTATCGAGGAAGCCAAAGCACACATACATAATTTCACTGATTTTCTAAAGTACACATGTTTTCGTGCACGGTTCAACCTCGATCAAAATTTTAGCGTCGTTGCCGGGGACGGGAATGGTTTTGATTTCACATTTTTGTTAACATTTTCTTCTCTGTTTTGGTGTGCAGGTCAAGTTTTACAAGAACTAAATATTGCAGAAAGTTATTCTTGCTTGCATCCCCCTGCTCTAGAAAGCAGGGAGATTGAATCCATAATTTTGCCGCACTAGGGCCTTGGAAGTCGCGAAAACGCGACAAATCCTGGGTCTCTGGTCTCTATATTTGCAGGGTGCTTCAAGTGTTCATATGTTAGTATATTCTGCTGCTAGTTTTCTGTAATTCTGCTTGAATACTGCAATAATTAAGAACTAAAATCAGTAATTGGACGCTTTTAAAATGGTTTAGAAATTTACATCGTATGCACGTGTCAAATTTCATTCCAATATACTGTAATTTGTTTTGTTGTTGTGATCTGGACTGAGGGGTACATATGGCATCGCATATAGCATAGCACAAACACGTGGGTGATTTACTCGCTTTGTGTGTTATTCTTTTCTATATTGCACACTTGCACGAATCAGACTTAAGGGCATAACCTAATACAAGATAAGATGGGGAAGTCATTACCCTCCCTTAACCAAAACATCACCTCCCACTAACACAACCCAAGCCTTAATAAAAATTGATAGATGTTGGCCCTTAGGGACATCTCGGAGCCATTAAGATATTGACCTCGGGAGAAAGTTGTTAGTACCGAACTCTTCCAAAATCGATGTCTAAGGTTAGGGATTAAGAGGTTAAGCTCGAAGATCCGGTAATTTGGCGTAATTAAAGCCCGTTGCTTACGCACGGATACCTCCCACCGCATTTTGCCCCTACCTGGCCGATTACTTATGGTCCAATACTGCAATAACCCTCTCCTGGACAGTCGACCAGTTATGAGTCGTCTAGGTCTAAGTCACCCTAGTATAGGCTTGATTTTGATTTTTTTTTGTTTTGTTTGTTTACTTTTTCTTTTTTATTTGTGTTTGTTTGTGAAATGAATTTCAACAATAATTCTTTCAATTCCAATATGAATCTATACTTCACACCGACCTCATTTGATTCGAATAACTCCAACCCAGCTTTGAATAACATGAACCAATCAAGTAATCTGGATTTGATTTATTCGACTCAATATAACCTATACAGCTTATCCGATAACCAACATCTCCAAAATAATTACCACTATTCACAGAGTCGATGGAATTCATCGCCCCCGAGTCAAATATTCAATCACCTTGTCCACCATATTCTTTCCCAAACTTTCCTTCATATCCCTCCTTTCCTTCCTATCCTCTTTTCTAGAACCATCGATTGAAAAAAAATTTGAGCTAGAAAAGTAGAAGCCAAGCTTGAGTCCCAACAACAAATTGAACAAACATTTGTTATGAAATTGAGTCGGGAACTCTTGCGTAAATCCGAGCTACAATCTAAAAAATCTCAGAATCTGATAGACTCACAATTTTTTCAAAACTAAGATTCATATATTCCTTTTCTAGACCAACCATTTAAAGAAAAATCCGATTTAGAAAAGATCATAGAAATATTGCACCAATCCGCATTTAGAATTTCAAAAATCTTCTGCCCAGTCTATTGATAGGTTAGAAGCACAACTGAGTCAATTGGTCAACATTTTTAGGAATGAGAAAACTCTCCCCTATCAATCTTTGACCAATCCAGATATCTTTAACCCTATCGATCTGACCCAATTCATATTGTTTTAGAAACCAAGATTCAATTTTAGCACACTCATTCGAACTTGACCAACATCAAATTTTGAGAACCATATTGATATTTTGGCAAGTTATCTATTTTTTTGAAATTGAACTTGAGTATGAATGTGTTTTTGAATCTCAAATTGATAATTTAATTCCACTTCTTGATTCAATGTTGACTCCGGTAGCTTTACCTCACTTCAAACATTTTTCCAAGTCAGCTTTGAATCATGTGCCCATACATCGTGAAATTGAATTACCCATCTTTTACGATTCACAGGAACTTGACCAATACATAACTTCTGAGAGTCACATTGACAAATTGGCAAGTTATCCCTTTCCTGAAATTGAACTCAAATAAGAATGTGACTTCAGTATTCAAATTTGTGGTCCAGTTTTAAATTTTGACTCAATATTGACTCTGGTATCTTTACCTCACTTCAAATATTTTCCCAAGTCAATATTGAATCCAGTACCAATTCATTGTGAACTGGAATCACCAATCTTAGAAAGTCATATTCCATGGAGGGAAAATGAATTTCTTGATTTGGACCCACTTTCTGAACCAATTTTAACTCCAAAATCTTTACTTGATTTAAGTCAACATTATGCATCAATATCGATTCCTATACCTTTAATATCTAAGTCCAAATCAATTATTCCATCATAGATCATTCCGTTCTGGGACAAAGATGCAGAAAAAAATGACTCAGTATTATTTTCCAAACATGATCATTAGATTGGGGTAAATTTTCAAAATAAAAACATTCATGTCCACATCATCATAATAATGTGTTATATTAGAGAGGTCACTAGTGGGTTCCTGCGAACTGCACGCAATTTAGATTAGGCCATATTTCGGGCACCAATCAGGCCTCCACTGGAACCACCACCCTGAGGTAATTTCTCCATCCTTCTATATTTTCATGCATATCACATACATATTCATTTATTGAGGACAATGCATAGGATAAGTGTGGGGGAGGTCTACTAACATAGAGTTTTAGATTTTTCTTCTTTTTCACTTCTTTTTAGGATATTTTTAGAAATCTCTCTTTGTATAAGATTTTCCCTTTTCGTTTCCCTTTATATATGATTTTCCTCTTTCTTTAAAAACTTTTTGAAATAAGAGACTAAGTTTGATCTATTTTTAAGAAAATTAAGATGATCTTAGAAACTAAAGAAACCTTAATTACAACATCTTAAATCTAGTCGAAATAATAGATCTTGTTTAAAATTATAAGCTAAGTAAGATAGATTGGAAAGATAATTTGATCCTGAATTTTTTGCCTTAGATAGTATATACTTCACACTTACACATTTTTGAGATGGAAACAAAGACCTAAAATGTCATAAGAATAATAAAATAATAAAAAATGTATATATGAAAAAATCACTTATTAAGCTGGTTAATTATGCCTTAGGAAGTATGATTAGGCACGCCTAACGGCGGTCAAAAGAAACAAATAATCCCCCTTAGTTTTGTGGCCTTGTTTACTCGAGTCTTTAAACCCGAGGGATGTTTTGTCATCTGGTGCCCTAAGACCGTCTGGTCTGAAAGTTATCGGTCAAAGGCTCACTACCCGGTAAACTAGAAAGCCTAAGAAAACTAAAAGAAGAAAAAAGAAATATATATATATATATATATATATATATATATTATATATATATATATATATATATTATATATATATATATATATATATATAAATGGCTTGATGGTTAAAGTTGAAATCCCAGAAATCTTCACTATCACAACGTGCATATTATCTAGGTATTTTGAAAGATCAAATTATTCTATCCAATTTGAATTCTTAGCTTAATTGATAACAAGATCTTGCATCTAGACTAGGTTTAAGGAAGAAAATTTTTTGGTGAACTTATGACCTTAGATTGCTTAAATTTTTGCAAAAATATTTCGAAAACTTGTTTTTCTTTCAAAATGCATTCTGAAAATACTAACATTTATTTTTTTTCCTTTATGGATTTTTATGGGTGTAATCCGCTGAAAATCCTCAGGAAATAAAACTCCTCCTCTAGGGAAACCTAGAGGTTTAACGTCTTATTGCACACGCTCAGTGCAAACGCGTCACCTGTGAAAGTGGTGTAATAACATTTGTATTTAGTTTATTTTCTTGTTTTGCTTGGGATGAGCAAAAAATAAGTGTGAAGGTGTGATTAGTCTATAATTCTGCATCATCATATCACATTTTCCTTCCGAGTTATGAATAAACATCGCTTCTGAACCATGTTTTGGTCTTAATTACAGATATACCAAGAGAAGGCAGAATGGTAAATAAAGGTTGAATATTGCTATTTTAGGGATAATTTCAGAGATTTCTTGGAGACCAAGTGTTTCTAGAGAACCCTAAATCGAGCCCACTAGAATTCCAGAATTAAAGCCCAATCTGCTGAAAAATCAGAGAAAATATCAGAAATCCGGGACCCGAAAGGAGATTCTCACAACTGGACGAGCCTGTGGCCCAAAAACCAAGGCACTTGGCCCTGGTATTGTCACGATTACGAAAAGATCCTTGCGGATCCGCGGCATTTTGGTGGGCCCACGCGTCGATTTTCGACGCGTGGCCTCGTCTCGCCTTGTAGAGTCTTCCTATGCCTATAAATAATGCATTTTCAGACCAGAGACGGAGGGGAAGAGTTATAGGATAGGGTTTTCTCTCATTTAGTATAGTGTAGTGTAGTATTCTTTCTCTTTTTCTTTTATATTTTCTTTTTATTTTAGATCATGTATTAAGGCAGAGCTTGATTCAGGAGAGAAAGAGAGAGATTGATGTGATAGATAGTAACAATCTATGAAAGCTTCTTCCTTTCCTTCATGGTTTCTTCTCTAACCTCTAACATGACTAGCTAACTTTCTTTCATGGCAATCTAACTACTAACCACTAATCATCTAACATCTTACTTGATAATCCACATGAATCTAATAGTCTCTACAAGGTCTTGCTCTTGCAAGAGTCATTGATGGCTCATGATGATGGATTCTAACATCTAACTTGCTAACAAGCTAACTTTCTTATTTCATGCATTCCTCTAACAATTTTGATGATCTAATATTTGCATTAGTTTACTCTCGATGCAAGTTTGAATGTGAAGAACCATCTCAAGTGCCATGCTTTATATCGTCTCTTAAAAAAGCTAAAGATTAGTAATAGCCAAGGATTCATGGGAGGCAACTACCACTAAGAGGTTAGCATGATTAGTGGAGCACTTTGTAATTAGTAGCCATGAATTTTCTTCTCTTTTTTTTTTTTGTTTTAAAAAACTGATTTCAAATCTTTTTTATCATTTTTCTATCGGTTCTTTTCACCACATTCTTAGTTCACCATTGTTTTCATCTTTTTCATCACAAGTTTTTCTCTTTTTCATTTTTCAAATCACTTCATCACACTTTCACTTTGTATTTTACTTCACTTATTTCTTTATTTTACTTCACCTCTATTTTTCTTGTTTTGTTTTACCGATCCCAAAATCACTTCTCTATTTGTTTTTACTTCGCCGATTTCATCGCCTTTTCCACTTATCACTTCTAGTTTTATTTTCTTTTTCTTTATCTTTCTTTAACAAAGAAGAACTTGTTAACAACCGACGTGAAAATGAATTGTTAATGCTTCTATCGCCTCCCGTCCTTGTGGATTCGACTCGTATAGCCTATATCTATAACGGAAGTATCGAGGAAGCCAAAGCACACATATATAATTTCACTGATTTTTTAAAATACACATTTTCGTGCATGATTCAACCCGATCATCCGTTACTACCATCGCCTCCGCGCCCACCACCGTTCCCTCCCCACCGCACCCTAATCGAAGAAAACCTATAATACTCTTGTTTTTTTTTATAAAATAAAATAAAATAAAATAATAATAATAATAAAATATATTAAAAAAAGGGATAACTTATATGCTAGCATTGGGGATTGAACTCAGGTGCCCAATAAGGGAGAGAAGAGAGTTAACCATCCTGTTACTTGATGTGTAATCTAAGAGCACTCAGAATTAAATTTGAATCTATAAGCTAGACAATCTATAATTTCAAATCTAAATCAAATCTCTTTGAGATTTTTCTACAACTTTCCATTCTTATCTAAATTGCTAATCTAGCCTAATTAGAGTCCAGGTTCAAAGAAGAAAAAAAAAATCTCTCTTATAACCTTATAAAACCTAAACATTTCCTTTCTCTTCTACCTCAAGAGAAACCTAGTACAACTCCCCCCACCTTCATATTTCTCCTCAAACTGATCGTGAACGAAGAGGGATTTCGAGATACAAGGGTTAAGGAGAAAGCAAGGAGAACAAGTAAGTATAAAAATTTGATTTTTTTTTTAATGAATTCAAATATTTAGTTAAAATAGCATGATTAAGATTCTACTTTGTTCGAAACTAAGATCTCCCTAATTTAAATTAATTTATATGAATATGAATTTTTGATAACATGCCATAATCTTTTTATGAAACTAAAAACCCAACCAATAATAATAAATAGGTTAAAATTTGTATGAGTTAAAAATTATAATTAAATTGGAGTACCATGCATAGATCTACCCCTTTTTAAAGAATTTCTCTTCATCATCAAAACTTTACCTTGATCTAAATAAACTTATATAAAAATAATATATGATCTCTAATAGAAATATTTTAGAAAAACAAAAAAAAGAGAATTTTTAGAACAAAATTCCAAGGATCTAAAATTAGACACATGGTTAATCTATCAATCTTGAAAATTAATTCTAAATCTAATTAAAATAAATATCTAAATTTACACACCCTTTTTTTAAAAAGTTTCTACAATT
>JAVJIF010025491.1:62500-85513 GCA_038442645.1 Agave tequilana | reverse complement strand
GATGTACCCTTTCTTGTCTCCGCTATAGTATAGGACTATACGAGTCGATTCTCAGGGAGAGCTCGCGATAGAAGCTTTGACGTGTGGTAGTGAAGTTGTTAAACGAGTATTCTTCTCTTTCTTATAAACTTAATGAATCAAGTGAAAAAGAAACTAAAGAAAAGGATGGATATGTTCATGGTGGAAATCGTTGGAAAAGAAATCAAGATTGAGATTTGGTATTCACAAGAAAAGGAAAGAAAACTTAAGAAAGCTTGAATGAAAAGCCATGACTAGCTTACCTTGCTAGCTGCCAAGACTTACTAGACTCCTTGATAGCGAACGCGTGCCTAATGTTGTCACTCCATCGGCGTAGGTTTCGTCTTGCTAGCTTGCCAAGACTACTAGACTCCTTGATAGCGAACGCGTGCCTAATGTTGTCACTCCATCGGCGTAGGTTTCGTCTTGCGTGTTGACCTAATTACTTTCTCATGTGGTTGAAGGGTGGTTTAACCCATCCGAGAAGAGAAGATCATACAACTTGCAAGATGAAATAAAGCAATCACCCATGAGTTAGTGAAGATGGCAAGGCTAGTGGTTAGCTAGTACATGGAGAAAGAATTAGCTAAAAGCCATTAGAGAAGTAAAACAAAGCATGAAGTAAATTTGCAAGGAATTAAAGAAAGCAATAAAGAAAGAAATTAAAGAAAGCAATTAAACTAGAACCATGCTTCAAGTAGAGGAAGGAGAATGGATCAATCCTTGTTGCTTCAAGTGTCACCCTTGATTACACAAGCTCTCTCTCTCAATCTCTCTCTTTTACAATGAATTCTAGGGAAGAAGAAGAGGGATCTAAAGAACAAAACTAGAGAAAAAACTAAACAAAATTACAACATACTAACTATTCTCCTCTCTTCTCCATTCAGTTTTTGTACGCAGGTCCAAGTCCAGTATTTATAGCATGGGAGAGAACCTTCGAGAGCCAAGTTTGTTGGTGCAAAATCCGAGGTCATAACGACCTAGGATTGCCGCGGATCTGCCGCGGATCGCGGCTTGATCCTGGCCGTTGAGCCAGATCTTTCTGTTGAAGATTAGTTGAGAGTTTGTTATCCACGTGGTATATCTGGAATCTTCGTTTGTTGCGCGGATTTCTCTGGATCTGGGATTCAAATCTTTGGCTTATCTTTAATCTTTGATTAATCACTTAATTATTGCTAATTAAGGTGATTAATGGCTTTCTCTCCTTTAGAGTGTGTACCTGCAAATATATAGAGAAGAGGATTAAAAATCATATATTTATTTGTAATATGCATGGTATGGAAGTGGTATAATATGCAAATATGTGTAACAATAGTAACACTCTCCGATTCCAGAAAACCTTCTCCGGAATCGGCAAAAGGTGTATAGTATAGAAAGAGAAATCGATATGTGCTTCGTATACATAGATACAGATCCATATGCGTGTCGTCAATCAAAGTCAAAGATCTATCGGTACTCCGAAGTTTCATTAAGAATTGAAGGCGGTATGCCGCATCGCCATGATGTCTTTTTAGGCCTTTATTGCCTACTGTTTTTCGAGCAGTGTGGCAGAAGGGTCATTGTCCTGAAACCAAACCGACAAATCAAGGAAGTGTAATACAAGACAAAGTCTGACGCATCCGATGGCATTTCCTTATATTTCCCGAAATCTAGGGCTGTATGAAGGACAAGCCCATTTTACTATTAAAGAGCCTCGAAGTACTCATTCATTCGAATAGCGGGGTTCCGTGGTCTCAAAGAAATCCGTCTTATTGGAGATCCTTGTCATTTGGAAACTCCATTTCCCACCTCCACGTTATTTTTTTATTTAGCAAGTTGGCTAAAAGGAGAGGCTTTAGTAATCATAGGCGCAGGCGCTTTAAGGGGCAAATTGCCTTGTATTCGGCGAAAAAGCCAATCTGGATTCCCTTCCCCCTTTCCTACTGATGAGGGTTGAGACCCACTGGAGTTCTTTCTTTTTTTCAGTAGAGTCAAGCTATGTCCCCCCTATTCCCCGAGGCTTCGTCGACTGCCGGAAGCTGGATTGATTGTGGCTGAGTGAAATGAAAGCAAGATGGCAAACTCACCTATGTGACTACGACTGGTTGGACGGACGAGACAGACCAAAGACAAAAAAGGCGAACCTTCCTCCTGGGCTTCGGTATTTCGGGCTAGAGCAATGACTCTGTCGAATGTTTTTCTTGCCTGGAGACAAAGGATGGACCATCGGCTTCTGACCGTGCGGCTCTTCTTGGCTTTTTTTCCCGCTGAGCTTTCATGCAATGACTTCTCACTGACACATGAACTGAGCCTTTCACCGACAGATCCCCTTCGACTGCTCCGGCTCTGAGTGCACTATGGTGAATCAACAACTCCTACAACCAGCTGAGAACGAGATGCTTTGTCGGCTTATCCCACTCTTCTGAACTACCCGAAGTAACCATGCTCACCTGATCGCGAGACTCCTGACGTACCGGGCGCAACCCCCGACGATCCCTCTCAAAATGGGTTTCCTAAATAGGAGGAAGATCGAAGAACTAGTATCAAACGAGTCTCTCGATGCTCCTCTTTTCCTTCGGAACCGTCGGCTTCAATATAAAGTCGGGATGAGCGAGCTTTGCGTTCTTCTTACCTTTCTCCAGCCGCCCACTTCATTCCAATAGAGACAGAATAATAACAAGACTCCACTCGGGCTGTTCTTTGGTCTGGCATAGGCCGAGCCACATCAAAGTGACGGCGTGAAAGACGAGTCCCTTGCCAAATTATCTCGTGTTGGATTCGAATAAGACTGAAGAACAGGTAGGGCTGGGACCACTGAAAAAGAGTCTGCCCTGACATCCGCGAAAGCTTTTGAGCAATCCGACCACCCGGCTTCTGAGCCCCCGAAACAATCATTCTCTCGTTGTGAAAAGAACCCCTCATTAGGAGTCAAACGCTATTAAACAAGTCTGGTCTTCTGTCGGCTTTTCCTTGAGGAAGTAGTACTAGACCGTCAGTCGAAAGGAGAGTTCAGTAGAGAAGATCTCGCACTGATCTATGAACCAGCTTTTGTTTCGACATTGCACAAAGCTCAACGCCCGCCACCTCGATGATTCAGTCAGAATTTTGAGTTACCCCACTAGTTATTGCCTCTAGAACCACCATAGCCCTACTGCCTCACCAAACCCGTTCCACTAAGCGCTCTCATCTCAAAGGCTCCCTATACAAGATGAGACTCTCTTCATCACCGGTCATCAAGACTGGCCGAACCTTTGGACTCAACTCATCAGTAGTTATCTTGCATTTGTTTGTTCACAATCCGACGGTGGTGAGCGGTCGAAATACCGAAGTCTCATTCATCTCAGAAAAAACCAATCAACCTATAAGAACTCCTAAGCCATCCATGATCCAGCTGAGTAAATTCGGAATAAATGAACTGGAAAATGCATTCAACTCCACATGCGAGAACGGAATGTCGAACGAGTAAAAAAATGGGGGTTATGAGAACTAGACGTCAGATGACTAGCTGACAAGCAAGGCCTTCGAAGTTCTGCTGGCAGTCCTGTAGGTAAGAAGAGCAGAGCAAGGGATGGCTCTTCCAACAGCTTATGAAGGTTCCGAAGGAAAGGTTGTCCTCCCGAAGATCAAGAGACCTGATGAGGTGAGACAGATTGAAAACAAAAAGAAAAATGCCTTTATTTCGCGCCATATCATCGCCTCATCAGCCATTCGATTGAAGATTGCTGGGCTTTTAAAGATTGGCTGCTGAATGAGCTCACGGCGGGAAGGATTATCAGAACGTCAAAGGTGCCTCTTGAAGCCGCAGCTCATCATCAAAGGATGAATTCTGCGGAAAGATCGATTTCTTCGCAGACGAGGAGTGAAACTTTCCTGAAGAAGAAACGACCATTAGATTACATTGAGGACTGGCAAAACCTTGTCGGACCTCAGCCCTCGTCCTCAAAAAGACAGGCGAAAGAGTCGGAGCCCTCGAAAAAGACTCAGCCCCAGCCTGTTGCCGCTTCAAATAAAGATGGGCGTGTCGACTATAATGTCCTTGCCCATTTGAGGAAGATTCCCGCATTGTTGAGCGTATATGATGCTCTCATGCTGTCGGAAGAGTTGAGTGAGGCCTGCGCTTTCCAATCCATACTTGCTTGTATTGCAATCACTGTACAAAGTCCGAACATACAAGGGCGGAGCGCTAAGAAAGGGAAAGCTGTGATGCTTTGACCTTCACCGATAATGATCTGATGATTGGTGATAGAGAGCACAATAGGCCCTTATACATATAAGTAAAATGCATTCTGTCGAAATCCAGCGCATCCTTACCGATCCCGGGTCTGCAGTGAACCTCCTGCCATATCGAACTCTTCGGAGGGTTAACATGACAACGGAAGATTTTGAGCATGAAGATGTGACGATCTTTGGTTTCAATCAAAGCGAGTCGGAGACAATACCGAGGGGATCGATCACTCTACCCGTACGGCGTCGGAGAGCTTGAGAAAAAGGTTTTATTCGGTGTAATTGACGTCGACACCTCCTATCGCGCTTTACTTGGGAGACCGTGATAAGTACAAGGTCGTGCCCTCCACTCTCCATCAGTGCCTCAAATATTATGAGAACGGCGAAGATAAAAGAATCTATGGGGACTTTGCATCCCTTTTCTGTGCTGGAAACGCGTTATACCGACGCTGACGTTCGCGCTTTGAAGATAAGCAGAAACGGCCTTCGCATAAAGAAAGAGTTGAGGTGACGCACGAGATTCCGAAGTGTGAAAGTCATCCATTGCTCGTCGGGAGATGACAGTGATGATGATCCGCTCGTCTCATTCCCAAATGAGATGAAACTTTCCATAAAGATGATGATGAGCACGAAGAGTTGCTCATTTGGGTCAACGAGCCGAATGTATAACAATTACTAGATGATCTTGTCAAGCCCCTCACCCGGCTGGACGTAGCAGTGGTAGAGGAATTGAATACATTCTCCGTTAAGCCCACCCAGAAGGGGCAAAAGGAAAGAAATTTTTACCAATCCCCTATCCGTTAATGCCTCCCTCTCTCACGAGGAGATTAAATCGATCCGGATGCAGGGATACGGGTCAAAGTAAGAACTCGCTATTATAGTAAGAAGACGCGAAACATATTGCTAGAGATCGGCTCCGACTTAAGCTTAAGGGTTCCATTATCCTCGTACAAGCTCTATGAAAAGATGTGGCGACTCCGTCGGGCTGTATCCCTGCATCCCCAGGGATTCCATCGCCTCCCCTCTGTTATAGCCACCCCGAGACCAAGGCAGGATTGCAAAAAGAAAAAAAGTGCTTCCTTTTTCCTATTACGGAGCTCTCTTTTTCCTTAGTTCAGAGTATATTGTATTGTGAGGACTCTTTCATTCATTTATACAACCTTCTTATTTCCGTCAGGGACCTCACTCTCTTGCTTCATCCGACTTTCATCAAGCGATGCACTTATGGAATCCGTCTCGGATTCGCTTATTGAGCTGCCTGCTTCCACCCCCTATTCATTGCACCACTGCTCGTCTCCGTGGATCCGAGACTGAAATCTGGTCCAGGAGATGAAAGAGCTGGATTTATGGCATGAACTGATCGAGATTGGAATTGCAATGGCTTGATTTAAAGCATAAAGAGAGGAATATGATGCGCCCCTTCCCCGCCACGAGGGATAAGTCGAATACAGATAAGCCAGCGCAAATTAAGCCGACGATTTGTTAAGTTAATTAGTAATAATGTCTTGAAAGGGACAACTGTCTTGACTTTCTATGATTGTCTTGTTTTGAATTTCCAAGCAGGGCATTATAAAAAAAAAGACGAGGGGATTTTAATAAGACCTAGTCCCGGTATAGACAAAGAAAGCATTTTCTAGTTCTGACTCTAACGGAAAAGGATCGAGCGGAGGCGGTGCAATCCGATGCATCTTTGTGCTATCTAAGCTAGACAGAAAGATAAATGCTTTCAGTCCGTCAGCAGCTTGATTTTGAGCCCCACATCCTATAATTGAGGAATGAGGTTCAAATCGCGAAACTCGGCTCGTCGAATAGAAATGGTAAGAATGACCGAAAACAAGACGTCGGTTGGAATTTCTCGTTGGTATGCCAATGAATTGCTACGAGGCATTCTCATTTCTCCTCTTTCGAGATCGGATTCTTTTGATCCGTCTATAGACTCATCTGGCTCTTTTGACATCTTTCTTTTTCTTGGATAAAGGCGGGAAGGTCTTCAATCAAATAGGTATTCACAAGACTCCGTGAATTCCACTCCCTTTCTTTTCTTAAGTCTTTGACAGAGTTCATCGGCATTGGGTTTGTGTTTAGCTGTGGCTTTGATTCTTACAGGAAGGGATGGTCTGAGATTTTGATGTTCCTGCTCTTATGACTGCTTCAAAAACAGTGTACTTTCTTTAGTTCTCCCAGGCCTCTGAGCTTTTGGGCTTTCGAGATGGGCACTTCGCTTCCTGGACTATGATCGGTTTTAGGAAGACGCTTCTAGGCTGAGGCTTTCCAGGCTACTAACAGAAAGCGCCATAGTGCTTCTTAACGTAGCGAGCCTACACAGGCGGGTGCTTTCGCTGTCTAGAGGGGAATTCTACTTCCTGTTCGAGTCGTAAGAGGATAAAAAATGTCGGTTGGAAGGAAGCTGGTGTTAGGGTAGGGTTTCGAGTTTCCCTGTTCGATAGAGCTCCTTGGCCTGGGCTCTCGACGCTTATAGACTTGTGGTATAGTTCGTACTCGCATCAAGCTGTGGTCTCCGTCCCCTTCGATTATTAGTAGGGGCTCGTGCCTTCGTTCCGTCGGTATAGGTATACAGTCAAATACCCGCCTCGAAGTCCCGTCAGTCAGTGTTCTCAAATCCCAGGATCCCATAGTCTCCGGCGAGTGGAGGACGAAGGACGTTTCAGCCTCAAAAGAGCTGGTGTAGTTCTCAACTGGCGTGCTATGCCCTTTTACAAACTGCGCTCGCTGACTGATACTGAGGGACTGGACACCGAGACCATGGCATCAAAGGCCTGCGGCTTGTGGCTTGCTTGATAAGGGAAACAGAAGACGTCCCTCAAAGCTCATAAAAGCCTGGTGGGCCCTACCTGTCAAAGGCCCTACGTTTTTCAATCACCAGAAGCTCTTATCCCCTCTCCCCTAAGGCAAGACTCCGGGCTGGAAAGCGCCTTACTGCACGTTAAGAGTACTAATATTATGGTCTTGCAGAGCCTTCCTTAATCAGACTTATATACAGGTCTTAATCGACTTAAGGAGCACGAATACAAATAGTAGATACCTCGGGAGAGGGATGAGAGTAGTGTTCTTTAGTTCCATGAGGTAGCTGCCTATTGCAGGAGTTCCTGACCTGAAGGGACACCGGCAAGCTGTTACTGAATGTGAACAACAATGTAAAGGAGTTCAAAAATGAAAGACCTCAACGATTTTCATTTAGGTATCGTCATATTACTTCTGAAGTGACCGAACGAAGTGGAGGATTTTTTCAATACCGAATCCCAGATTCCTATAGATGACTACTAAGGGAGGGGCCCCCTTAACCCATCGTTCACTGCTCAGGCAAGGGATATATACGAATATACCGACTGCTATACCGCAAGTGTAAAGAGCCGAAGCGGTAGTGTTTCGGGCAGGAGGGAGATTTTGTAGCCTACTTTGAGTCCTCTAGGAAGGCCCCTACGGAACGGCTGCATTCAGAAGCAGTTCTCCTCGCCTACTCGGAGTGTTCGGGAGGAAGAACGGAGTGAGGGAAAGAAGGATATACGGAGGGACTGACTGACTGAACTTCAATACTACTGCTTGCTGACTGTTTTGCTTCCCTGCCCATTCCAACTGCCCTAACTATGACTTGCTTGGCTGACTGGTCTGATTGAACTACCGGACACCACTGATCGGCTTTTTCATGAAAGCCCATCTATGTGCTCTGAAAAAGCTTCTGTTGACCGATGAAAGACTAGAGCGAATTCATTCTTCATTGGATAGCTGACTCTCGCTCGGAAAAGAGGGACATTGGAGTCTGAGCGCCTTCTATGGAAGATGGAACGTCGGGATAATCCACCAAAGCCCCTTCTTTCCGCTGGCTGTCCCCTGCGGGTCAAGTGTCAACGTATCTCGATGAGCTTGAAGCGCCCTTGTCAGCCGAGGAGGAGCCCCTAGACAATGACATACATATGGGAAACCAAATCATAGCACGATGGGGGTAGGGCTCAAGTCCCTTCCGTCAAGCCTAACTACCTTAAGAAGTTTGAATTATGGGTGCTCATTCCTGCTCGGAACCTACCATAGCAAAAACCAAAGACAAAGGTGGGCGGGATTGATGATTCATCGAAATCTTCTCTTTCCCTTCCGGTACCAAGAAGAGGGCTCCTGATTTACTTTCTCTCTGATCTGGATATTATGGAATAGGAGTCGTTTCGGCCCGACGAGCTTTGGTGCGTTTTGGGGAAAGGCTGGTGCTGGTGAATGTTGGGATTCCATCGCCTCCTTCTGGTCATCAGACAGATTATCCTCGTTTGCTTGACCGATGCCTTCCTGTTGGGCGTAGGAGTAGGGGGCCCTTCGCTGAGCAGAGGGATCTTGTCGACGGGTAGACTCCGTACAACTACTCATTGACAAAAGAGATGATTGGCCTACGACTCCGACCCGGCTGCACCCCCACTGAAGGGTGAATGAGAGAAGAAGAGCAAAGGCGGTGAAACCCCTGGTGACATCCCTCAATTGTGGATGGATTTGGGAATCCCTTTCACAGGTCTTGCTATGTATGGCTTCGACGTCAGAGGGCTCGAAAGCCACAAAGGCTTGCGGGAGAGGTGCGGCCAATAGAGAGCCTGAGAAAAACCAGGATTTGCGTCTTGACAACTGGTATGACCCGATTGACTCCTTGGCCTGCTTAACCAAACACTGGTGCTTCTTCCGGTCACTCATTCAAAGAAGGATTGAGAGGACCACGTCGACTTGGAGAAAGGCAATGAAGAGCCTCGATAGGGATCAATCGTCTCATCGGAGCTTTAGACAAGGGTAGTGGAACTAAAACAGGAGCAAGGACGTCGGATCAAATTGACGACTTTGGATGAAAGCCAGCCCCTCATTCCTAGCTTTGTTGCCTTCTTAGTTCTCTGGGGCAATGCATTCCAAAAACCCGAACCTCGCTATGACCTTTTACTGGCGGGATGTTACGTAGTATCCTGACTCTCCTAGTATGGATCCCCCCATGGGCTCCCCACCTTAAGGACCAAAGGTTGAAGAAGGGTTTTGCCCCGTGCATTTTCTCACTGATTCCACTAGTTCTCGATTGCTGTACACAACCACATCCCGGTGAGGCTAGAGAAACTGGAGCTCCCAGGGAAGAAGCACTATGGAAAGAAGGGCGTCGAAAGGCACGCACCTCGAAGGCGGACTTGTACTTGTAGCGTCAGCATCATCCCGAAACTCATGATGTAGCAGCCATTTGGACAAGGCTACACCACCTGATCGGGGGGCTGTTGTTTGCTCACCACTGGGAGATGGAACCATATCCAATCAATGGGGCTTCTTTGTTCAATCTCTTGAGGTCGAAGAAAGGCGATGGAATCCCTGTTGATATCGACAAGCCTATAATATAACGAAATTTTTTATAATAAGAAAGCATTTTTCTTTCTTTCAGTCCATTCAATTTTCCCTCTCGGTATTCTTCCTTAAGTGAGAAAGAAGAGAGCTGGGCTCTCCTGGACTTCTTTCCTTCTAAGCCTCACCTAATTTGAATTTCTCTGATATTCCACGTTTCCGAAACGGATCCTATCAAATATTTTACATTTTCTATGATCATCTCTATTTTAGGTATTCGGGGAATCCTCCTTAATAGACGAAATATTCCTATTATGTCAATGCCAATTGAATCAATGTTATTAGCTGTCAATTCGAACTTTTTGGTCTTTTGCGTTTCTTTGGATGATATGATGGGTCAATCATTTGCTTCATTAGTTCCAACCGTGGCAGCTGCGGAATCTGCTATTGGATCAGCCATTTTCGTTATAACTTTTCGAGTCCGAGGTACTATTGCTGTCGAATCTATAAATTGTATTCAAGGTTAAAGAGAACTAAAGGAGAGTTACAAAATACGAAGTTCCTCACGCCTGTCTTTCTTTTTTTTCTTTTCTTTTTGACTTGGTCGCCGGGCGAGCGCATCCTGTCCTACACAACTTCTCGTTCCCTTGCAAAGAATACCGAAAAAAAAAAGAATCTTGCCCAATGAGATTGAGTTCAACGAATATGCAGGATAGAAAGATGCTATTTGCTGCTATTCCATCTATTTGTGCATCAAGTCCGAAGAAGATCTCAATCTATAATGAAGAAATGATAGTAGCTCGTTGTTTTATAGGCTTTCTCATATTCAGTCGGAAGAGTTTAGGTAAGACTTTCAAAGTCACTCTCGATGGGAGAATCGAGTCTATTCAGGAAGAATCACAGCAATTCTCCAATCCTAACGAAGTCATTCCTCCGAAATCCAATGAACAACAACGATTACTTAGGACCAGCTTGCGAATTTGCAGCACCGTAGTAGAATCATTACCAACGGCACGCAGTGCACCTAAGTGCGAAAAGACAGTGCAAGCTTTGTTATGCTGAAACCTAAATGTAAAGTCAGCAACACTTCTAAATGCCACTTCTTCCCGTCGCATCCGTCTTCAGGACGATATAGTCACAGGTTTTCACTTCTCAGTGAGTGAAAGATTTGTCCCCGGGTGTACGTTGAAAGCTTCTATCGTAGAACTATTTCGAGAGGGCTTGGTAGTCTTAAGAAAGGTTCGGGTGAGGGGTTCTCTTTCTTTAGAATAAGGAAGATATATAGATTCGGAGTCATGTCTTCATGCGGAAAGAAGAGCGAATCCAATACACATCAGACTTTTTTCTCAGGAAATGCAGCGACGTACTTGGGGAATTTGGGGATGTCATGCCCCACGAGTTAGTTGCCCGACGCCCTATCGGGGAGGGCAGTCTACCACAAGATCGAGTTTGAGCCTGGTGGAGCCAAAGCTGGGTTGGTTTGGCTGATGGCCCCTCCGTCAGTTGGTTGAGCTCAGGAAAGAATTTCCGAAAGTCATATCGGCCAGATATATTTAAGCCTCCGACGGCTCCATATTTTGCCCCTCTTTTATTCCATAAGAAGCGGGAGCCGTCAGATTAGATTTTGCATTGAAACTCAGGCGCTCAACCAGGTAACCTAACCATCAAGAACAAGTAAAGTATCCACTTTGATTGCAGACTTGTTTGACTGAGCGCTTCATACTTCTCGAAGTTGGATCTACGGTCGGGCTACTACCAGGTGCGTATCGCAGAAGGAGACGAGCAAAAGACGACCTGTATGACAAGCGACGGCGCTTTCCAGCCCTTTTCTTTTTGGTTATGCCTTTTGGACTCACCAATGCCCCAGCAACGTTCTGCACCCTCATAAATGAGCTATTCCACCCGTACTTAATTAAACGACTGGTGGTATACTTTGATCGTGAGCTATAGCCAGTCGTTAAACGACCACGTTAGCCACCTCCGAACTCCTGGTATTAAGGTCTCGAATAGCCTCTATGTAAAGAAAAAAAAAGACTCCTTTGGACAGACGGAGATCCTATTCCTAGGGGGCCATTGGATAGGTGATGGCTTGATCAGGATGGATGGGGAGAAAGTGAGGGCTATCAAGGAGTGGGACCCCCCTACAAAAAAGAAAATGGCGGAGTTTAGGTCCTTCTTAGGACTTTTCCACTACTATAGGATAGGCGATTCATCCGGCGGATACTCAAGGCGGGCAGCTCCATTGACGGATCTCCTGCGAGAAGGAACGAACGTGGAAATGGACGGATCGGTGTCAAGAAGCTTTTTAAGACGCAGATGAGGCAGTAATGAAGGAGCCTGTGTGTTGGTTGCCAGACCACACCCAGACATGATCGGTGCATACGGATGCCTCAGACTTTGCCATTAGGGGAGTCCTCATGCGACGATGGGCATCCCATAGCCTACGAGAGTTGTAAGCTCAACGACACCGAGCGGCCGTCAGAAGGTCCAGGAGAAGGAGATGACGGCAATTGTGCATTGCCTTCGCACATGGATTCAAAACGTCGTTGGGGTCACGATTCGTGGTCAAAGACGGGGTTTGTGGCGACGAGTTACTTCCTGACCAATCTGAAACTAAGGCGCGTAGCGACAGGCACGATGGCAAGCAAGACAAACTTCCTACGTTTGATTGATATGGTGCAAGAGTATAAGCCTGGCCTTCTAAATAATGCCAAGCATACCTCGCTAACCGTAGCCGATACCGAGCTGAGTGAATGAGCGCCATGAAGGAATGCTTTCACAAGCGGTAGAAAGATACCATGTTCGATACTCACCTAGATGGACAACCAGTCAACCTCGATTCCCTTAGCAGTAGCATTGTGAAAATGGAAAGAGGAGCTCCTACCTAGTGGCAAAAGTACTAAAGCCCTATTTCCCTCAATAGCTGGACCGTCGGAATCGATCGACGTGTTAACTCACCTATGGGCGAAATCCCCCGACGCTCATTTTCCTTAGGGAGTGGGGTCTAATTTCTAAATAAACTTTTATATCTCACCCCGCAGCAAAACCAGTACTTTTTGCCATCTTTCAGGGGTAGTTCATGAAGGAACATCCGATGTAAGACAATTTTCCCAGTGTTTTAAAAAGTCCGGGAGAAGGGCGATAGATCAGCTGTTAACTTCTGTGGAATTCCCCTGTCTTCTAACGTATTTGTTGATCTTCACCTGCCCCCATAGCTCTCAATCTAGAGGGCTTTCAGCGCCTAGCTATTTCCTTAACCGAAGGGGAACCATCCAATCACTTAAAGTCTCCAAAGCCCGGAGAAAGAGGTAGATATTCTTTCAAAGAGAAAGCGACTCCCCCGTTCGTTCAAGGAGAGAAAGTACTGCATTTGAGGAAATAGATGATTGAAAGCCCCTGTTGAATCAGTCTCGAACAACCAACGCTGGATTTCTGATTAGTATCCAATATTGCATATTTTACATCATAATCCCCATGCATATTACAAATAAATAAGTGATTTTACTCCTTTTCTCTACATATTTGCAGGTACATACTTAAAGGAGAGTTAGCCAATTAATTACCTTAATTAGCAATAATTAAGGTGATTAATTAAAAGATTAGAGATAAAGCCAAATCCAAATCAAATCTAGAGAGATCCGCGCGCCAAGTGGAGAATCCAACCAGTCCACGTGGCCAACGACCTAACCACCAGATCTCACCAGAAAATCGGATCTCAACGGCCAAGATCCCGCGGCAATCCCGCGGCAGGGCGCGGCAATCCCAGGGCCGTTGAGCCCCGGATTTTGTGGCAACCACCTAGGCTCTCGAAGCTTCTCCTTCCTGCTATAAATAGTCCAACTTCACCTGCAAGCAGAGGGTGATCAGAGAAGAGAGAGAGTTTAGTTCATAGTTTTGTATTTTGATAGTTTTTGTTTAGGGTTTTTTAGCTCTCTATGATCTTCTTCTCCCTAGATTTCATTGCAAGAGAGAGTTGTATGAGAGAGAGAGCTTGTATCAACAAGGAGTGACAACTTGGAGCTATACAAGGATTGATCCATTCTCATCTACTCTACTTGAGCTTGATTCTAGTTTGTTTTCTTTCCTTACTTGCTTTGTTTACTTTCTAGCAATTTATTCATGTTTAGCTTTCTTTTGTAATGGTGTGTAGCTAATTCTTTCTCCATGAACTAGCTAACTACTACCTTGCTAACTTCTAACTCATGGGTGATTGCTTTACTTCATCTTGCAATTTGTATGGTTTTCTCTTCTCCGATGGGTTTCTTTTCATTTCTTGGCAAGATCTTGTTGTAATTCTCCATATGATTCATGTGTGCCTCACTTGGAGCCTAGTCTTCGAACTAGTGCCTTGATGGAACATGGAGATGGAAGCACCAATATGCTATTTGATGTATAACTTCACTACTTCCATTAGTGAATGTTGTATGTTCTTCATTTGCATCACTTGAGTGTAGCTCTTTTGATTCCATTAGTGAAAGTCTATTTGTAGGCCTATGACCATCTATGGAGGCTACAAGACAAGTCCAAGAATGAATCCCCATCATCCAAGTGAGAAAGTAATTAGACCACAAGCAAGACGTATTCATGCCGATGAATCAACATGAGGCACGCATCACTATCACGGAGTTTAGTAAGTCTTTAGCAAGGTAGTTAAGGTTAGCTAGTCATGGTTTTATTTCAATCAATCTTTTCTAGAGTTTTCTTTTCTTTTAGTGTGAATACAACAAACCTCTTCTTGATTTGTTTTCACTTACCACCATGAACATATCCATACACTCTTTCATTCATTTCTTTGTATTTTATTCATTCTTTTAAGCAAGAGAAGAATTCTCGTTTCCTTTTCTCACGTGTATCGTAACGCTTCTACGCTAGCTCTCCTTGTGGTTCGACTCGGTATAGCTTTATGCTATAGCGGAAGATTGGAACAAGGTATATCAATTACATATTTGAAGTAAACAAGATCCAAAGGTGAACTCTAAACATTGAACTATCTCTTTAAATACCTAAATCTTGTGCAAAGACTTCACGTACCTTGTTTCGACCAATCAAATTTTTGGCGCCGTTGCCGGGGAGAGCGACGGTATTTTTAAAAGTGAGAAACTAAACGATACTTCTTCTCTGTTGCAGGTACAGGTTGAAGATACAGAAAATCTTGCAGTGCAGAATCATATAAGTGGACCTGGGCCTCTGCTCAAGAAAGCAGAGCCCAGGATCCCTCCAAAGTGCCGCGGATCCACAAGTTTTGCCGTGGAAACGCGGCACAGAGGAGTTCATTACTAACCTGTTTTCTGCAGGGCTTGATGCTTTGCTAAAAACTGCTGCCTATATACCTGAAATCTTGTATTCTTCACCTGATATTTGTTAATCAACAGTAAAAGATTGGTTGTAATTGTTGATAAAAATTGTTTAGACATCTTGCATTATAGGCACGTGTCTTTCAATTTCTTTCAATTTACTGTTGAAGATTGCGGGGGACAAGGTACGTGAAGCATAGCATATAGACTAGGGCTCACTCGTTGTATGATTTAATTCCGCTTTGAGTGATTCTTGGTTTTTTCTATATCGTACACTTGCACAATTCAATTTTAAGGGCAATACCTGTAAATAAGATAAGGTGGGGGAGGTCATTACCCTTTCCTTAGCCCGCAAACCATTTCCCCACGCACTCACAATCCTAAGCTTGTAAATAAAATTTGATAGACGTTGGCCCTAGGGACATCCGGACTCACTTAGGAGATTATCCTAAGGGGGAAAAGTGTTGGAAATTGACTTCTGTAAAATCAGTGTCTAGGAAAGGGGTTGAGGGCCGAAAGCCTGAAGGTTGCTGGTTACTTAATTAAGGAACGTCTCCGGACGGAAAACCTCCCACCAACCTTACCCTTCCCTGGCTGATTTGCTTATAGTCAGAGTCTACACCAAACCTCCTGTGGACAGTCTATTTAGGAGTCATCTAGGACCAGAAACTCTAGACAAGCTTGGATTGATTTTTTCTTTTATTGTTTGTTATTTTTCTTTTTCGCTGGTGTGATCGGTGCACGTTGTTTGTGATTGTATATACGATAGTGGTTTTGTGATCCTAATTCTACACTTGCACATCCACTTCACATCATGACCAACAACGTCTCACTTCAGGATCGATTTTATCCAATTCGCACCTCCATTCCTTCATGCATTCTTCTCCCCGAGCCTAATGGAAACAATTTGAGCTGAAACCACAATTCATTAGTACACTTCCCACTTCCATGGTTTAGAGTCTGAGGATGCGTACCTCTTTATTCGTGAGTTTGAAGAGGTATGCCAAATGATGAGAATTTCCCAACTGTCTGAGGATGCTGTTAGGTTACGGTTCATACCGTTTGCACTTAAGGATTTAGCTAAGAAATGGCTTTATAATCTTCCAGTCAGTTCCATATCTTTATGGGAGGATTTTGTTAAAGTCTTTCTTAAGAAATTCTATCCTATCCACAAAACAGCCCTCATGAGAAAGAACATAATGCAATTCAAGCAGGAACCAAATGAACCTTTCTGGAAGTATCTTGAGCGTTTCAAAGACCTTCTTGCCCTGTGTCCCCATCACGGCATAGAGAAATGGCGTCTATGCCAGATTATCTATGATGGATTAGATTACCAAACGAAAAACCTTTTAGAATCCATGTGCCAGGGGGAATTTTTAAAGAAAGATGAACATCAGGGGTGGGATCTCTTTGAAACCCTAGCTGAAAAAACCATTCAGTGGGAGTCATGTCCTGATAAACCGACTCCCACCACTTCCAGAACTGATACACACTCCAAAGAATCCTCTCTAGCTGCAGAAACCAAGATCACACAATTAATAAAGAGGATAGAACTGCTTGAGTCAAAAGGGAATTCTGTGGTCAACCAGGTCAACCCATTGCCTTTGATTAGACCAGGTTGTACCAACTGTCATGACCTTAGCCATGTCTTGGAGGAGTGTCCATTATCTCAGCTCCACTCATATCAGGAGAACATGAATGCAGTATTGACTAGACCCAATCATCATCCATACTCCAACACTTACAATTCAGGATGGCAGAACCATCCAAATTTTCCATGGAGTCAGTCTGGTCCTGAGCATCATATGCCACCACTTCCACATCTGTACAATGCTCAGTTTCACCCATCCAGTTTTGATCAGAATTCACTGTATGTTCATCCATCTCAAAGTCCACCACAGTCATATCAGTCTTATTATATGCCACCATCATATGACCAATCAATCACAATTTCAATCTCCATATTTTCAACATCCACCCCAGCATAATTCTGAGATATCTGAGTTGAAAAAAATGCTAGAAACCTTTACAAAGAACCAGCAGCAGGAGTTGAATGAAATGAAGGTCCAAATTGGGCAATTGGCTGAGAATCAAAGAAATTTGTTCCCAAATCAGCCATTGCTAAATCCCAAAGTTGAAGATTCAGGACCCAGTCACTGTCATGCCATTCATACCCTGAGATCTGGTAAACAAGTTGACAATAAGGTTTCTAGTTCACAATCTCATCCAGTACCAAAGCCAACACCTCATGTCCCAATACCACCAACTTTTGACAAACCATCCTCTAGTGCAGAGCCATCCACATCTCAAGCCAAGGGGAAAGAAAAGGTAGATGAGCAACCTTATAAGCCTAGAGTACCATATCCAAATAGGCTTCTAAATAACAAGTCAAATGCTCACATGGAGAAGATAAAGAAACATTCAATAAGGTCCAAATCAATGTCCCTCTTCTTGATGCCATTCAACAAGTGCCATCATATGCCAAATTTTTGAAGGAAATGTGCACCAAGAAGAGGAAGACCCAAGTCCCTAAAAAAGTCTTCCTTGCATCATCCATTAATGAGTTGCTCACTGGTCCAATTCCTGTTAAGTACAAAGACCCAGGGAGCCCCACCATTTCATGCATCATAGGACAGACTACAATAAATAGGGCACTTCTTGATTTGGGGGCCAGCATTAATCTCCTACCTTTCTCTGTGTACCAACAATTGGGGTTAGGTGATCTCCTCCCGACCCAAATGACCATCCAATTGGCTGATCGCTCTGTTACTAAACCCAAGGGGGTAATTCAAGATGTCCTTGTCAAAGTTGGAGAATTCTTTTATCCTGTTGACTTTGTTGTCCTTGAAACAAAACCAGTGTCAAATTCCAATCAAAGGGCACAAATTCCTGTCATTCTGGGTCGACCATTCCTGGCTACTGCAAATGCAATCATTAATTGCTGGAATGGATCAATGAGGTTGACTTTTGGTAACATGACACATGAACACAATGTCTTCCACACACAGCCTCATAAAACAAAAGATCAAACATTTGAGGTTAGCTTCATTAATAACAATTGTGAGGAGGAAAGTGAAGATCCAAAAGATGAGTCACAATCTTGTGATTCTCTTATCCGAGTACCCTTTCAAACGGGGAAAGTTGATTTGGATATTTCACTTTCAATAAGCCAACTAAGAGTGTATTAGAACCTCCAATTGATATATCTTTTGAAGACTTGTTTGCTGAAGAGATCATGTGTTTAGATGAGTCAACTCGGGGTAAATTAGCTGATTGTCCACTTCCGGATGTTGACTTGAGCTTTGAAGAATTATATGGAGAAGAGTTAAAATTTCTTAAAATTGGAAGTGATGAGATTCTGAGTGAGAGTGGTGATAAGGACTTTGTTTGTGAACGATGTGGTGGAATGAGTGTGAATGAAAATAACAACCAATTGAAACTGGAAACACCTAGGGTTAGAATAATTCAGACCGTTTCCCAATGGAGCTCAAGAAAGAGAACACATTGGAATGATGGGAAACGGGCCAGAGGGAAGCGACCAAAAGCCCAGGTGAGAGTTACACTTGTATATTCCTTGTAAATAATATTTTTTTTTCCCCTTCCATTTTGTTTCATGCATACATATATCATGATGCATTGAGGACAATGCATGAAATAAGTGTGGGGGAGGGTTTACTAACTTAGAGTTTTTAGAATTTCTTTCTTTTACACTTCTTTTAGAGTTTTTAGATTTTCTTTCTTTTACACTTCTTTTAATAAATAAAATAAATAAATAAAAATAAAAATAAAAACTTTTTGAAATAAGAGACAAAGTTTTGATCTATTTTTAAGAAAATTAAGATGTATCTTAGAAATTAAGAAAGCCTTAATTATGACATCTTAAACATAGTTGAAGTAATAGATCTTGTTTGAAAATTATAGGTTAAGTAAGTAAAATTGAGGAGATATTTTTATCTTGAATTTTTTGCCTTAGATAATATGCACTTTACACTTACACATTTCTTGGGATGGAGACAAAGACCAAAAATGCCATATATATAAAAAGAAAAAAAAAATATAAATAAAAGATCACTTATTAAGCTGGATAACTATGCCTCAAGAAGCATGGTTACTCACGCCTAACGGTGATCTCACTTATTAAGCTGGATAATTGTGCCTCAAGAAGCATGATTATTCACGCCTAACGGTGATTATAAATAATCCCCTTTAGTTTCGTGGCCTTTTCTACTCGAGACCTTAAACCCGAGGGATGTTTTCTCATCTGGTGCCCTAAGACCGTCTGGTTTGGGAGTCATCGGTTAAAGGCTCGCTACAAGGGTAGACTAGAAAGCCTAAACTAAGGGAAGAAAAAAAGCATAAAAAAAAAAAAAAAGTATATATAAATAAATAAATGGCTTTATGGTTGGAGTTGAAATCCCAGGAAATTTTCACAGAGCACGGTGTGCATATTATCTAGGTTTTATGAAAGATAAAATATTCAATCCAATTTTGAATTCTTACCTTAATTGAAAGCAAGATCTTGCATGGATACTAAGTTTAAGAAAGAATGATTATAGGTGGACTTATGACCTAGGATCACTTATATTTTTGCAAAAATAGTTCGTAAACTTGTCTCTTATTCAAAATGCGTTTTCAAAATACTAACATTTGTTTTCTTTCTTTATGGATTTTGTGGGTGTAATCCGCTGAAAACCCTCAGGAGACAACACTCCTCCTCTAGGGTAACCTAGAGGTTTAACGGCTTGTTGCACATGCTCAGTGCAATCGCGTCACCTGCGAAAGTGGTGTGAATAAATTGGTAGTTTAGATTTTCTTTTCTTTTCTTTGTTTTGCTCGGGACGAGCAAAAGAATAAGTGTGGGGGTGTGATTAGTATCCAATATTGCATATTTTACATCATAATCCCCATGCATATTACAAATAAATAAGTGATTTTTACTCCTTTTCTCTACATATTTGCAGGTACATACTTAAAGGAGAGTTAGCCAATTAATTACCTTAATTAGCAATAATTAAGGTGATTAATTAAAAGATTAGAGATAAAGCCAAATCCAAATCAAATCTAGAGAGATCCGCGCGCCAAGTGGAGAATCCAACCAGTCCACGTGGCCAACGACCTAACCACCAGATCTCACCAGAAAATCGGATCTCAACGGCCAAGATCCCGCGGCAATCCCGCGGCAAGGCGCGGCAATCCCAGGGCCGTTGAGCCCCGGATTTTGTGGCAACCACCTAGGCTCTCGAAGCTTCTCCTTCCTGCTATAAATAGTCCAACTTCACCTGCAAGCAGAGGGTGATCAGAGAAGAGAGAGAGTTTAGTTCATAGTTTTGTATTTTGATAGTTTTTGTTTAGGATTTTTTAGCTCTCTATGATCTTCTTCTCCCTAGATTTCATTGCAAGAGAGAGTTGTATGAGAGAGAGAGCTTGTATCAACAAGGAGTGACAACTTGGAGCTATACAAGGATTGATCCATTCTCATCTACTCTACTTGAGCTTGATTCTAGTTTGTTTCTTTCCTTACTTGCTTTGTTTACTTTCTAGCAATTTATTCATGTTTAGCTTTTCTTTTGTAATGGTGTGTAGCTAATTCTTTCTCCATGAACTAGCTAACTACTACCTTGCTAACTTCTAACTCATGGGTGATTGCTTTACTTCATCTTGCAATTTGTATGGTTTTCTCTTCTCCGATGGGTTTCTTTTTCATTTCTTGGCAAGATCTTGTTGTAATTCTCCATATGATTCATGTGTGCCTCACTTGGAGCCTAGTCTTCGAACTAGTGCCTTGATGGAACATGGAGATGGAAGCACCAATATGCTATTTGATGTATAACTTCACTACTTCCATTAGTGAATGTTGTATGTTCTTCATTTGCATCACTTGAGTGTAGCTCTTTTGATTCCATTAGTGAAAGTCTATTTGTAGGCCTATGACCATCTATGGAGGCTACAAGACAAGTCCAAGAATGAATCCCCATCATCCAAGTGAGAAAGTAATTAGACCACAAGCAAGACGTATTCATGCCGATGAATCAACATGAGGCACGCATCACTATCACGGAGTTTAGTAAGTCTTTAGCAAGGTAGTTAAGGTTAGCTAGTCATGGTTTTATTTCAATCAATCTTTTCTAGAGTTTTCTTTTCTTTTAGTGTGAATACAACAAACCTCTTCTTGATTTGTTTTCACTTACCACCATGAACATATCCATACACTCTTTCATTCATTTCTTTGTATTTTATTCATTCTTTTAAGCAAGAGAAGAATTCTCGTTTCCTTTTCTCACGTGTATCGTAACGCTTCTACGCTAGCTCTCCTTGTGGTTCGACTCGGTATAGCTTTATGCTATAGCGGAAGATTGGAACAAGGTATATCAATTACATATTTGAAGTAAACAAGATCCAAAGGTGAACTCTAAACATTGAACTATCTCTTTAAATACCTAAATCTTGTGCAAAGACTTCACGTACCTTGTTTCGACCAATCAATTTCCTCACCCCTCCGGGCCACATTTCTTGTTTTTCCGAAGTCACTTGCTAAATCTTACTGAAAGGCTGTATCGACTCGGTATGTTCGTTCGGGAGGAGACCTTTGACCAGACATGGGTTATCAAGAGCCGGGTGGGATCGATATCCTAGACGTTCCTTCAGAAAGCATTCATCGAGCATCCGAACTTCAACGATTTACTGATTGATTGAGATTTTTCAGAAGTAAAGACACGAGCCTCACTGGCTTCATTCCCCGCTTGAGAACCGGAAGAAGAACAAGGGGTGCTCTCAAAGGGCTCGGCCTCTAGGCGTGGTTTCCTATCCGAACTTCTCTAAGTGAGAACTGGAAGAAGCAACTCTTTCTTGTATTTTGATTGCCTCAAGCGGAGAATAAAGATCTTTTGCTACGCACCTTCCGCTCCCGAGCCGAGATAAGGCTGTTTTCAAACTAGAGGCGCTGTAAGCCAGGGACGATACCAATAAAGAAACCCGCAAATCGAAGACTCGCACCCGCAAGTCGACAACATAAAAAAAAGGAACCTGGTAAAAAGCCTGAACAAGTTATAGAAGGCCAACAACAAATGGAGGAATGGAAAGCAAGGGATACTTTCTTTGAACAGAAACGGGGAACTCCATGCCCTCAAAGGAAAGTAGTACTCGATAGCGATAGAAGAGCTCGCTACGTTAATTAGCAGTATCATAAGCTCGAGTGTTTATGATTTCGTGGTTGTGTAGTGACGATTATATCCCTGTCTACAGCAAGACGTGGTCCGAGCACGTGCAACATCTGCGATCCGTACTGGAGGTCTTACGAAAAAAGGAGAAGATATGTAAAAGATGTCGAAGTGCAAGTTATGCAACACGAGCAAGCCTAGGTGAACGCTTTGGTCTCACTCGCTAAGCGGAAGAAGCCTACTCGGTATACTCCTCCGGAAGAAAATCTGGATGCTGACGATCTCGATTATGGAACTTCTGTTCTGGACCTGATATTGGATCTCATTTGCGTCCGTTTATAGGGGACCGGAAAGCCTCTCTCTCTGTGGGTCCGTCCGGAAGTCAGTCATCTCTCTTTCTCGACCACCGGTATCTTCAGATATAAAATGACCAAAGCGACTAGGGCGTAGCGAGTGCCTTCCTTCCTTTCTTCTT
Source organism: Agave tequilana (assembly GCA_038442645.1). Lineage (NCBI taxonomy): Eukaryota > Viridiplantae > Streptophyta > Magnoliopsida > Asparagales > Asparagaceae > Agave > Agave tequilana. The sequence goes on along the minus strand of JAVJIF010025491.1, from coordinate 63,062 downwards.
TCTGAGTTAGAGATTGAGAGTGTAGAGAATGATAGAACCTTTCGAGAATGCGATTAGCAAACCTAGTACCGGCTTTCGTTGAAGTATCGGTTGGAGATGATACCGTGAAAGTTGCTAGTGCCGCTACTGGCCTTAGTCATCCAGGGATGAAGGACAATCTATCGAAAGATGAACGAGGGACGAGTGGTAGGAGCCAACAAACAAATCGTAGTGCCGGTTCAGTGAAGTAAAGTTCCGTCTCCCATCCCGAACCTTAAAAAAGTGAAGGGTATGTGTTGTTTCTTGGCACTTTCTTTGTTATGCCAACCTAAAAACAGATAAATAAATGGGATTCCATCGCCTCCTATTTTATAGGAATAGAATGAATCTTTTATCGAAGGATAAGAAAGAAAAACTATCTGATCAAAACTGGATCTCTTGTGAGAATGATTTGGAAGATCAGGACAGGTAGTAAGGAACCCTAGATCTACCTATGAAAGACCAGAACAAGCTGTAGGGGAAGGACATCCGGAACCAAAGGCCACTCTGTGACCGCAGCAGGATATCGCCAGATCCCCCTCCC
>JAVJIF010025491.1:0-57500 GCA_038442645.1 Agave tequilana | reverse complement strand
AAAAAGCCCAACCAGTTTAGGAAAAAGACTAAGCATACAGGTAGAGAAAGTGCTCGAGCAGAGACAAAGCTAGAGAATTCTTCGCCTGCGTCCGAAGGGTATCCAAGGGAAAAATCCCCCGACGTCCAGCACTGGATAAGCAAGCAGACGTCACTTCTCCGCCACTAAAAAAAGGGGAGGAATGCATTCCGACCTGGTATATGGGAATAAAAGCACATAAACGTCGCTCAGTCCGCGAGCTAAATTATCTTCTTTTAAAGAAATAAATGATCCCGGGGGTTGGATGATGACCTGGTAAGTATAAGAGAAGAGTCCGCATATGAGGCCTTCTCACAGTTCACCATTGACGACGAGTGTCAGATGGAAGAGTTCGACAAATTCTATGGGACTGGGATCCAGAGCAGCACCTAAACCCTTTCACAGGTGTGACAGCTCATAAAGAGATATTGTTGTTTCAACAGTTCCCTCTATCTCTAACCGGGCCCGCCTTAAGTTGGTACATCGGTCTTCCCATCGCAGACACACAACAATTGGCTCGCGATTCATCTTCATCTATCTTCATAAATCATTTCCAGCCTCCCACGATAAACGATGAGCCGGACATAGTCATGTGCGCAATGGTTGAAACTACAAAGTTGCTCGATGAAGACCCACCCTAGATTGGCACACCAACCTCCTTATCCACGGAACTATGAACGATGCCTTTTTCCAGATGGATATGAGTTCTCCTACTTAAACATATAATTTAGTACCGGTGATGCCAAAGGACACTTGCGGCGCTTTGTTTGCCAATGTGGGATAACATGGTTTAGGAATCCATGGTTACTGGTCCAATTTCCCATGACACTCGAAGACAAAGCGGCTGACGTGGTACCAACAAATCCCCTCAGAATCTGTGTGGACTTTGAAGCAAATGGCCGAAATGTTCATAGCTCGGTTCGCTGATACATGTCTTGAGTCTACAGCCCAGCAATCAATACCCAGACATAAGCAGAAAGGAAGCTGGTACTCCCCCCGTCGAAATATAACCAAAGATCGAAGAAGTTGACAGTACAGGTTCCTATAAACAAAAGGCCCTGATCAGTCAAAGACAAAGGCGCTTTCCAGCCCTGCGCCATGGTCTATTTATTCAAAGAATCGAGAGACGTTTATGCTTTCCAGCCAGCAGAAGCTTAACCCGAAGTCTTAAATGAAGCCGATCAAATCAACCTTCGGTCGGGACGCAACTTGCCCGCAAAGACGCTACCCCAGCCTCATCAGACGGAAAGACAGGCACCAGTCCAGCCAATACGCAACTCCAGTAAGGAGATAACATGAAAGTCAAGGTAGACGTGGTCCAGCACCTAAAAAAGATCCCGGCGCGTATACGACGCGCTTCAACTGTCCCCAGAAGCCAGGAATGCCCTCATAAAGGCATTCGAAGAACCATCTCAATATGCTGAGGTGGTACACCAGACCAATGTTACCTCGACAGAAGCTAAAGTATGCTGGTCAGAGGTGAGCTTACGGGAGATAGAGCGGACGAAGACCTGATGTTTTATGGACCAAAGAGCATCAAAGACCCCTATACATAACTGGAGAGATCAACGGAGTAAAGTTAACCATGGTTATGTTAGATAGTTAGTCCGCGGTTAACCTCCTACCATACTAGGTCTTCCTCCGATCAGGGTTATCACCAAAAAACTGGCCCGAGCTATATGATGATACATAGCTTTAACCAAAGCAGGCAAATGGCAGTAAAGACATATTATGGTACAAAAGACTCCTAAAAGAACGTCAATTACGGAGGCCTATATCATGGGATACATACCGAGTTTTGAATATCTTGTATGAAACCATTTGCAAAAAAGTGCATTTCATATAGCTGCGAAATGTTGAAAGCCTGTTTTCCCTAATAGCAACCAGCCGAAATCGATCGACGGTTCATCTCTCCTAGTGGCAAAACCAGTAAAATTTAGTCATTATCGGCTAGTAGCTCCTTATTCAAACAGGTTTGAAGCCAAAAACACGGGAAAGTTAGACATTCGATAGATTTTGATCGACCGAAAATACTGAGTCAATCAAAAAACACGGGAAAACGTGAACTTTCCTTTTCTCATTGAGAACTGTCAGAAGGAATCACTGGCCTCACTCCCTTCAGCTGGCGAACCCGAAGACTCGGTAAAAAGAGTCAAGCCTAGACGAAGAAATGAGGAGTCATCAGTACGGGAAAAAGAAGGAGATTTGCTCTGGAACGTCGACCGATGAAAGCTGCTCTCCCCTAAAGCGCCGGGGGATAGCTACAGGTTCCCGAAAGGGGGCGAGGTCCGGTACGGAGTAACGGAAGGAAGAAGTCAACTCGATCTCTTTTCTTTCGATTGCATCGCCTTATTGACCAAGAACTCTATACCGTCAGGGGGCGAGGTTACGGTACTGAAAAGCCTGATCTTCGTCGACTGATCCGCCGGGATGGAATGACACTTCGTCGACGGGACTTTATCTTCTCTAGCTATAAGCCGAAGCCTACGATCGAAGAAAGCGGGATTCATTTGCAAACTACCAAAAGCACCCCATCCCCTAGCTCTGGAACCAGGACTGAACTGAAAGGACTATCTCGTCTCGTGAGTCAAGTGGTCAATCGAAGCTGTCAATCCCCTACTACGGGGATTTAGCCCTAACTGAAGGAAGGAATCATACTTCGTCGCGAGGGAAATCCATGGAATCATTCGTCGTATGTAGTGAGACGGTATCGAATAGTAGAAAGTCAAAGCTGAATAAGAGAACTTTCCTCCCTCAATCTCGCTATAAATTGAGCGGAAAAAGCCTGGGGGAGCGCTTCCCTAAGAAAACTGGCCTAGCTGACCTTCATTCCTTCCCCGCTGGCGAACCCCCCGAAGGAATGGATTGAGCGCGGGATGCTTCTGCCCCCAATGCGTCGATTTGAACACTTGCCTGGCCTCCTTTCCCTACTTCTCGATATTAAAGCATGAAAAAGAGGATCAAGCCCTTGTTCGTGAGTCACGGAGTCAGTATTCGACTTTATTCAATAGGGCAAGGGCTTCATCTTTCATTTATTCTACTGATTCACTCCCCTTATTTCCACCGAACCAGGGCTTGATCTCTCCGTAATTAGCATAGCTCGTGAGTAAACTGACATCTTCACAAAAGAAATCGGATGAAAACTTTTTCTTTCTCGCTTTCTCTTGCTTGGTTCATCAGTTCTGCCCTTTTCTCCTGCAACAAGCCTTGCTGAATTCATTGATCGCTGACCTTCACTCGTTGAGAAAAGCAGTAAATTGGCCAACCTCCCTTCCCCACTGACAATATTCAAGAAGTTCCCCCGCCGCCCCGCTTCATTCATTGACTTGACTCCCTCTCCCTCTTTCAAAGCATTCCGACCTTGCTGCAATTATCATTTTCTCTATCTCAGATGAGGGGACTGGCTGGTACGCTCGGAGTCCGAGATTCAATCTGGCAAGCGCGGGGAAGAAGCGCTCCGTGGGCCTTTTAGCTTGAATTGAGCTTCACTGAAAGAATTGCGAGATGAAAGCCGTCAAAGGCGATCGTCAGGATTGATTGATGTCGTGATTTGTTGTATATAGAAGCGTGTCATCGTTCAGTAATCAAGGGAGGCTCCACTCATGCGGATAGGCTTGGTTCACTTTCCCCGCTCCAGGATCGACTCGGCGGAATCATATAATCTTTTCTATGACAAATGTAGTTGGGTGAGCAAGCTCAGCGGTTTCCTCACCACCCGAACCACTCCGATGGCTAGGTGACATGATACCAGAAGGGTAGCATTCATTATCCGAACGAAAGATATGAAACGACGAGCTTACTTTCTTCTTTCTTAGTACGGGGTTGGTTGTCGCTTTCCATGCTCTACCGAATGCCTACTAACCGTCACGTCACTTGATTTCCGTTTGCTTAAGCTGACGATTTCTGGCATGGACCTGGCTTGACAGGCGCTGGATGCACTACTACTACTCGGAACTCCACTCTTTATCACCAAATAAAGGAAAGGTATCTTCTCAATCGGCGAAGCCTGGCTACTCGACATAGCAAGTCCGAACCTTCTCTTTAGCTTCAACTCAGCCACTCGGGACGGGTCCGATCTGGCAGTGACAACATAGGTCCCAGGCCCGGCTTTCACCACTCGGAATTACTTCGATGAAACTCAAGGAGAGGCATAGAAGAGAGGGGTATAGAAGTGATACGAGAAGAACGGGCTATGAGGCCACAGAATAGATCCCCAATCCATTTTATGAACTGCCTTTGAGTGATGGGCCTAGGGTGCTATCAAAAACACATTCCGTCGCGAGCAGATGTCGAAGCGCATATGCAATTAACAGGGTGACGTACCGTTGCCCTGGTTACGAGGAGGGATCACGCTACCCGGACACAAACTTTATTCGTTCATGTAGTCGTCCTCGCTACACTCCATTAAGTGAGGACGACAGGCAAAGAGTCAGCCAGCATCCCGGCGGATGATAGCCCAGAGTTCGTTTAATATAAAGTACATAGAGGGGATACCCCCCATTGTGCGACACCGAAGCTTAATACACTTTCCAAATCTCTTGAAAGAAGTTCATCAATCCCGTGGTTTTGGCTTAAACGTCGATGAGGGAAAAGAAAGTTTATGACTTTCGCAGCTATATGACCGTCGGGGCTATAAACAACTAGGCAAAGACTAGCACTGAACTATCCGATATAGTCAGATCCGTCACCAACTACCCGAGCGTCAGCTGGCAAGCGGCGCTACCAATGCTCTGATCGGTACCTCGCTGAAACAATTCTCTGCGAGTTGGGACTACAGAAAAGAGATAAAAGAAAAGGAAGAAACTGGCATTCAGTGAAGCCATTACATCCAAAGGGAAAGCAGCAGCGAAGAGCCATTAAAGACCTTCACAGAGACCATACCCATAGGTCAAAGGCTCTCTCGATATCTTTAAAAAGACGAATTAGGGCACCGGTCAGGTCCAGAACAAGGGACGATGGGTTCCTACTCTGTTGATGAATCTGTTCTAGACTTACCAACCATCGTCCTATTCATATTCTTCGGTTGTGGCTTCAGGGTATGCTTCAATAGATGAATCCGCGAACTCGGATGCTTTATCCAATCCAGTTCTTCCTGATGAGTCTCATTCTGTCTATGCCCTTTCTTCTGACTTCGAAATGGAATGAGCTGGTTCACTCCATCCATAAAAGGTCAATGCAGGAACCCCTTTCTCTTACGGAAAAACAAGAGTTGGAACCTGAGAGAACTCAGTGCAGAGAATGTCAGTTCGATGGTGATGTATGGAATGCTCGGGCATTGATTGAGAAGGAAAGGAAACTTTCTGAGGCGCATCAGTTCTCTCCGCCTCCGCCGCTGATCCCACAATGGCGAAGAACGGGCTATGAGGCCATGGAAATCCCTTACGCTGTGTAAGCGTAAGCCCTCACTTCGCTCGCCTCTAGAGCAAGGGGAGATCTAATAGCGGGTAAGGCCAATCTAAATGGATGGTTGAAAGGTCCCCTAACTCTATGAATCGGTACGAGCGTATAATACTTCAAAGGTGGGATCTCTTACTGAGGCATCAGAGGTTGTAAACTCGATCGTCTGCTACCTGAACGTCGCTTTGGGAAGATACCCAACTTCTCAGTACTGGGTTACAGATAGTCTCTCCAGCCGCTGTTTCGCCTAGCAGTCACCAGAAATTCGCCCATGAAGACTGGCTTATCTGCTGTTTCGAGATCCTACCAGTCAGCTGCAAATACGAAGAATTCTCAGCTACTGAGACTACTGTCACTCCCGCGGCGTCTCAAGCCCGAAGGAAGGAAGTCCTTCATATTAAAATCTTTTTTGCACACTGAAAATAAATGGATTGTTGTTGATCTAGGAATAATGCCGACGGGGTGGATTTTGTCCCGGTCGACATCGGTTCTGGAAGTGTCTGTAAATGAAGGTGGTGGAGGTGCGGTGGATAGAAGGGGATTGAGATGCTTCGGGATGGATCAGACGAAACTAACCCTGCCCCTTCCTATGAAAATGAGAAATTTGGTACCAAGTTGACGCTTTCGTCTGGAATGAATATGGATAAAATAGTAATTCATTTTATCTCGTTCATGAGCCACAAGTGAAGCATTGATCCGCAATGGCTCGGTTGTGGGTGGAAGAAGTGTGCTTCTTGTCCGACATATTCGATGCTGAATTCGCTTGATAAAAAGATCACTCCGTCCGGAGCTGGTTCGATCCGAATAGACTCGAAAGGATCCATTTCGCGCGGTATATTAACTGTATTCCGTGATTCAACATATAATGCCTGACGTCTCTGTGTCGCCAGAGCGGCCGGGATAAGAATTTCTCTCATGAGAGACCGACGGTCCGACTAAAAAAATACAGGGGCCTATATTTCTTTTGTTCATCATGCTGAGCTAACAGATACCCGCTGTGGAGGAAAGATTGATGTATGGAAGTATTGCTTTGTCATGAATTGGAGGAACAATAACCGGAGCCTCCGTGGGATATGCTTTTTTTAATATGAGGCTTCTTTATATGACGAACCCTATGAAAACCTTCTTTTGTCGAGTGAATGAGAAAAAGGTTGACACCACGGGTCCGGGAATGAATTGGCGGATGGCACCCGGATCCCGAGCTTAACCCCTTCGGATTCGTCAGGTGGGGGCTGACAATGGCTTTGACTTCATCCGGGTTGGTTGACTTCAATACCCCTCCGTCGGCACTATGAATCTTAACCCCATAAAGCCTGACAAAACACCAAAGACACACCTCGAGGGCAACATAGCGCCTCACGTTGGTTGTTCTCATTCGATCGAATGCACGTCTGAGGATGTTTAGATGTGTTGGGTTCCTGACTCTGCGAGGATGTCATCGACGTAGTCTTCCATGATGGGAGGGAAAGTTTCATTCATTCTTTCCGGCTCGGGTTGCACCAGCGTTTCCGAATCCGGCATCACTTGATAACATTTGAAGGTGCCCCCGTTGATATCCGTGGTGCTGTTTTATGCTGGTTGAAAGGCTTCCTCCTACTCGACCCGGAGGGGGTCAATGTTTCAAAAACCTCCGACCAGTCCTCTGCTTCTGATGTGTGGGCCAGAGCCGAATCAACTGGAACAAATACCCTAACCTGACGGCGCTTTCCAGCCCTGAATCTCCGCTCTTCTCTTTCTTATTCTTAAAAATTTTTTTTACTTGACCGGGCCGGAAAAGTGACACCGTCACGTCTCAGGGTCGTACGCCTGGAACAAGAAGGTTCGTCGTACAATTTTGGCGATTACAAAAAGAAAGGCGCTTTCCTGCCCTCTCCCTGTTTGTCTTTCCACTTCCGTCGTTCAGGAACAAACACTTCGCCAAATTCTTTTGAGTCCCGGCTCGGTTTTTCCCCACTAACCAATTACGTTACGACCATAGAACAAACTTGGTTGACGAACATGGTTTATGCGCCGCTAATCTAGCGGCTTGTCGAGCATTTGAAAAACTTACACCATCCATCTCAAATGGGATTTGTCCCGTGGACACACGAGCAATCCAACCCGTAGGATTTCCTTTTCCTCTTCCCATTCTAACTTCTGTAGGTTTCCCCGTAATAGGAAGATCTGCGAAAACTCTTACCCATATCTTACTATTTCTTCGGAATTGTCCGCTCATAGCACGATGGAATTATCCGATTATAGCCCGACGCGCTGCTTCAATGGCTCGATATGAAAGACGACCAGCTCTACAACTTTTGGTGCCATATCTTCCAAAACCAAGTTGTGTACCGTCCGGTTTGCGACCCCTACTACATCTGCCTTTCCTATATTTACGGAATTTCGTACGTTTCGGATATAGCACGTCCCTTCTTATTTTGACTATATGAGATCCGCACTTTGACACCTGAAATTCCGTAACGAGTAGATACTTCCGCAGGAGCATAATTGATTTTCTGGTTAAATACATTACGAGATGTTTTTCCATACTTTCCGCATTCAGTTCTAGCTATTTCCGCACCTCCTAATCGACCTGAACAACAAATACGTATCCCCTCCACCCCTTTTGGCATTATTAAAGGAATATCCTTCACTATTTTACTAAAAACGGAACGAAATGAGATTTGATTGTTCCTCGGTTGAAAAGAGATGTCTTGAGCAATCAGAGAAGCACTTTGATAAACAGATTTGATCTTTACCGATTCAATTAAGGTCTCTGTGTTTGTTCTCTTCGATAAAAAAGATCGCATTTTTTGCACTTCGTTCAAATAAGAGTTGTACCCGTACGGAATTCTTCTGTTTCTCAGTATGATCTCTATCATCATCTCTATTCCCTTTCTAAATTCTCCGGTACTATCTAGGTCTATGAATTTCTCTATCAATTCCATTACCTTATCCTTACCCATGAGGTTCCAACATTTGATCCTTAATTGACCTAGGAGTTGTTCCCGGGCATACTCAAAAAATAGGTTATTATACACCCCAACCCCATCCCTTGGAAAGAAAAAGGTAGCACCGAAGAAAGGAAAGAGCGAGATGGTGGTTTTTGCTGTTCCCGCGAAGCGAAGATCATTTGCCAAGTGAATGAAGTGGATCAACCTCTTTTTGGCTTGGGCCAAACACTTTTTCTCGCAGGTCGAGCGTTCTACAAAAAAAGCAATGCGAGAGCGTATTCTCTTATCTAAGCTTCCTTCCTTCGCTCCCCCCATCGTAGATGGTTCAGCCACGCCCGGTGCCACGAAATGATTGAGAACTACGACGGGGTCGAAATGCATTTTTTTCTTTGTATTCAATAAGTATTGCATGACCGAATAATTCAAGGAGGGGCGCACAGCGGGGAGGGTCCTTTTTAGTAGTTGACTCGTCGGGCCGTCAGAGCGGGACTTCTTTGGTAAAAAGAACTTGAATAACTTCGTTTTTCTGAAGGAGTCGTCATTTTCTATCTGGAACGCTATGTCATTTACAAGCTCGGCGTATTTCGGATGCTTGAAGGCCCCGCTGACCCGAAGTGATTTAGAGAAATTCTTCTTTCTCGATGGTGATCGGTCATGGTATCCATAGCGTTGCATCTTTTTCGGCCAAATCCTGATTTCGTTTTGCTTCTCCCGGTCGTCGAGCCTTATCAACTCGACTCTTTTCCCTGCCCCCCGGCCTCTCACTTCGTTTCGTTCTTTCTCTGTACCGTCGCTTGAATGAAGACACCCGATCGGCCCGACTTTCCCAAATGCCCACCACCGGCCCTTCTCCTTTTCGGGTCTTGATTTGTCGCGTCGTTTCAGTCGTAGTGGTCGACGGGGAAGAAAGAAATGAATGAATGTCCTTTTGGGAAAATGTAGAATAATACACCTACCGAGACGAAAGCCAAAGGTAAGTATCGTAGGTGGACGTATCGAACTGAAATAAGATCTCAGATTGACATCTTGATAGACTGATTTACTATAATAATAAATAGAGTCAATGGTGACGGAGCCGTGGGAAGAGCCGCTTCTTTCTTGCGGCGGGGGCTTCCATTCACCAGCGCAGACTACATACGACGTGCTCTCCGAACCGTGCTGGATAGTCACCTATCACACGGCTCTCAAACCCAACCCGTGGTGGATCCCGGGAGACAAAGTCAAAGCGCTTGATCCTTTGCCCCATACTTGGAGATGCTCCTCCCCGCCGATCAAGCAGCGACGCTGCTCATGATAGGCATAGCTTAAGCCGCTAACGTTCGGTTCGGATAAGTAAAGTCCCTTCGGTCGGTTCACTCAGGTGGTCTTTTTTCCCTTATCTTCCCTAACGTTCAGAGTTGTTCTGGTTTGAGAAAGGAGCACCGCCGACGTCCACTGGGGGCGCCCTGAATGAATAAGAAATGGACAGCTGAAGTCAGGCTTGCATGAAACTTCTACCGATAATAAGCTAGATGTCGATTACACACCTGAGGTTGGTAAGAACTGAGGGACAATGCCCCCCCTAACCTGACGTGGGCCTACCAGCGAAGCAACTGGTACTTAATCGGCGGGGGGCGTTTTGGTTTCATGCAACGCCCCCGCTGCAGGAACAGGCGGTTGTCATTGGAAAGTAAAGGCCCCACCGTCGGGATAAGCGCCCTCGCTCTATTGGAAAAACGCTTCGAAAGAAGAACGTATCGCCGACGGCCCCGACCGGCCGGCCCGCCCCCTTTCTTTGCCCGCCGGCCGCCCCTCTCTTCCTTCTTTGAGATCTGTACCGAGTCTCGCTCCAGGGCGGGGGAAGCATGGATTCTTTAGATCTAAAGAATCCATGCTGCAAGCAGCAAGCGTAGGGGGCGCGCCAAGGCAATACTCTCACGTTGGGGTGGGGCGCGCCAAAGCAACCCGGGATCCCCGGAGGGGTCAGTACTCAATCAAGTACGGTGTTCTTTCCACTAACGTCGAACTGGCTGGCTGCGTTTTGTAGCGCGCGTACTCTGTCCTCTTCGCGCGAATCTACAACTCTCTTTACTGAGCGAGACTCCATCTATATCCCTCAGACGTTTCTTTTTTCTTATCTTCTGTGATTTACATCACAGCTTCACCCCGGCTCCACTTCGCGATAGGGTCTTAATCAAGATAGGGTCAGGGGCGCGTCAGAACGGGGGATGCTCGCGTCTCATCCGAGAGTCCAATCTCTTTGTACAGTGCTTTTGTGTCTTTGAATAAAAAAGAGGGAAGGGGGTCGATTTAGGCTCCTTCCCTTCTACTGCAGGGATGCGATATAAGGTACTACGAGCCCTCTGTCCCACGCATCGGAACAGCTCGCGTGGTTCACCGGTTCCACCGAAAACTCTCATTTGTGGAAGCGGAGCATAGTGCGGCGCCGAGCGAGAAACGTCTCTTCTTTCGGTTTATTCACTGATCTGAAATGAAACGTCAGCACTTGTTTTCTTATTGATTCCTGGGTCCCGGCGTTCGCAGAATCAGTCGGTACGAACCGAAGACACACTTCTCAGATCAGTGATGGCCTCTCCAGCGGAGCTGGGCGCCGGGCCCTGGATGCGCTAGCGATCGGCACCTCCGGGGAGTGCTTGCCCGGGTTTCTCGGCCTGGTATCCTGCACCTCGCGTTCATGATATCTACATTCAACTGTGCCCCGGAGACACGGTCGAAGCACGCCCGTCCAGTGTGCCTCTTTCACGACATGCTAAGGTCCCGGGTGTTTTCCTGTGGTCTTCTAGCTGGAGAAGAAGTCGTGTCCGTCCCGGACATCTGCAACGTCCTCTTATTTCATAACCTTTCTTTTTGAATATGGGACAAAGATCAGGAAAAGACGGACCGGACCCATTCGGTGACTTTCGCGGTCGCCCTCACTGAACCGACTTGGATCTGAACTACGATTCAGATCAAGTCTTACCGAAATTGGATTGCTTTTTCGTGGCATATGTATAGCGCTCCTACTTTACTTTTTCCCCTTTCTTCCCTTTCCTTTATTTGTTCTCGAGGGTCTTCGTCTCCGTGTAGAAGCAAACTCTCCAAATTTATGACCAACCTTTCCTTCAGTGATCTTACAACGAACAGGATTTTTTCCATTATAAATTAGTACGGAGCAATCAACGAATTCCGGCAAAATAGAAGATCTACGTGACCAAATTTTCTTGCTAAAAAGACTTTCTCTGTTCTTCTTCATTCTCAACAGGAAAGCATCAAAAAAAGTCCCCTTCCATATAGATCGTCGTGGCATGAACTAAATTCTGAATTTCCCAACCCCCAAAAATTCCCTAAATCCTGCTTTGGCGGCTTCCACCAAGGGGACGCCGAAGGTCTACCCCCTTTCGCGCGCCCCTCACCTCCTACACGAGGATGATCCGTGGAGTCATTGCAAGACCACGAACAGCGGGGCCGTTGCCTAACCACGGAATTTGTCCTGCTTTTCGAAGCGTCACGTGCACCATGGTTGAGATGTCGGATTGGATGATTTCCAATCTCGAAGAAAACGACGAAGCTGACGGCTGAAAGAGCCTGAAAGCCCCGATTGTCTCTCTATTATACGTCATTTCACTGAGGCGAGTGACGACTGGATTGTCGCGTAGAACGTACCATACCGGTTTCATTGAAAGCCTCTTATTCAGAGAGCCATACTCCCGACGGCCGACGGTGACGGTCTCATAGGAAAGCGTAAGAAAAAGGCGTTCATTCATTTTCTTTTTTCTAGTGTTGTGGTCTGCTTGCTTATTCGATCCGGTTCACCACCCGCGGAGAAAGGCCATAAGCAGGTCTTCTGTCTGTTTGATACTCTCCGTCACTGGCTTATAACTTGTTGACACTTAAAAAAGACAAGATTCTTATTGGTCCGAACAATGTCTAAACTTGTTGACATTTACAAAAGACAAGTGACAGACGAGCTGAAGACCAGTTTTTCACCCATCTCCGAGGGACAAGGAAGCAACTTGGACTCCACTGATCCAGCAAGCAGACAGTGAACCCGGATTGTTTCTAAACAGACCTCAGCAGGTCTAAGGTACTAGCACTTAGCATCGCATGAGCCCAAAGGGATAGCCTCGCTTGAGAGGCTAATATCACTCGACTTCGCCTCGAAGCCATCCAAAGCCTCGCCAAGAAGCCAACTGACAGCTTCGCCAAAAAGCCTCTTTTTCGGACTTCGCCAAGAATTGCCTCTAGTTCCGCCACGAGCTCAATGCGGGCAGCGCTGCTATGAATCTGTCACGGTCAACCTTTGACCAATCAGATTTCCGGATAAGATCGGATCCAATCAGATCAAATCCAATTAAGATCAAATCAGAGATCAAATTTGGCAGTTGATTGCCACAATCTCTTGACTCTTCTAAAACGAGTAAGAAGATCAGGGGAAATCTTCCAACGATATGGAAAGGATCAAAACAGATCAAGAGGATCAACCGACCTGCCAATTCTAGCTCCGCAGAAGCTATCTTAGCCTCGCAGCAAGGCTACTTTTCAGATTTAAATAGATTTGATTCAATCTGTTTCCATATCCTCAAGGGACGATTATACCCTTGTTCTCCCTATAAATAGCCCGCCAGGGGTACAAGGAGACATAAAGAGATCGATCAATCGAGAGAGAGAGAGACCACGCACATATACTAGAGGACTCCACAAGCAGAGGCTTCTTCATACGCACCGTGCGCTCTTGAATTCAGAGACCTTTTAGAGAATTGCTTTCTCTATTCAGGGTGTTGATACCCTAACATCGTCCTTCTTCTCAAGGAATCTCCGGAACCAGGCGAGAAGGAATTCCTAATTGAAGGCGATTTTGAGAAGCAGCAAGAGGGTTCTACCAACCTTCTATTCTCTGATTCCCCGAACCAGGCGAGAAGAGAATCTCATCGCTCGCATCGTCAAAGGGACAAAGTGGTCGCGCGCTGACCAGACTCCTATCGGCACACTTCTCCAGAATCTCTGAAGAGATCTACTTGTAATTTTTTAAGAATACTTGTAATTTAGCTCCTCAACCCTTTTTTGTAAGTTTTCCCCCTTTGCAAACATAATGGAAAACAAGATGGCGACTCCGCTGGGGACGAAATTCTCCACTGCCGAGAATCAAGTGTCGCAATGCGACGAACAGACCTTCGGGTCTAACTCTGAATTCAGAATTGCCGGTACAGCCAGAGTTTCTCTGGCTAAATCTTCAAGGAAAGTCTCTGCGGAGACTGAAAAGGTTCTCTACCAACCTACTGCGATTATTTGGCGCAACAAGGAAGCACGTCCGTAGTCTGATTCCTTTACTTGTGAGAACTTGGTGGTTCAGTTCGATTAAGGAAGATTTGAAGAAGTCCTCTCTGGGGGTAGCCCAATGCTTCGAGCACGGAAGCATAGGAAGGGTTCCACGGCCAAGGTTTCAAATCAGAAACCGGAAGCAGAATTCTGCCGACACCCCTCAGCCTCGTATATGACAAATCAGGTTCTTTGTGAACCTGAGTCTCCTCTGCCAAGGCGGGTATGGAAGCCTAAACAGAAGTCTTCAGCCGAAGCTTCAGGCGTAGCAATGCCTAAACCGTGCCTCTCCCGCGAAGAGAAAGGCAAGATGCCTGTCTGCTCCAATCATAAAGTTACGACGACAATCATACCGTCGTCCAATTCAAGGGCAGCGATGCCTCGCGCCGGCCTCTTTCTCATGAGCAAAGCCACTGCACCACAGCGTACGCGCAGGGTTCATGACCGCAAAGCCGAAGCCAAAGTACCATCTAAGGCTAATTGCCTTCGCAGCAGCATAGCGGGTAAAGCACCGCAGCGTGCTCCGCTTTCCAGTGCGTCAAGCACTAAGTTCGCGTCTAATGGCGAAACTAGAACCAAAGCACTATTCAGTGCTAATCCCATCTACAGGGATAAAAGAAGCAGGACATCGCCCTATGTGCGACCCAAAAGAGCCTTCGCGCTCGATTGCAGGGACCCAACCGGGTTCGATTTGAGGAAATTGTTGACAGATAGACAAACCTCTTCCCCCTGTTGTCAACAAGTGGGATGTCAGCTGGTGACACTCCACTCGGTCCATTGCCGGCTGGGACCAACTTCCACCACGCCTCCAAGACGACGGTCAGCTTTTGATCGACTATCGGTACAAGTCCCGGTGAAACATCGCTAAAGGAGCATCTCGCGAGATCTACCCTCTGCATCCGTCAACATGACCGGAAGAGGACGAGAGTCCCCAGATCCAGATTACAGCCCAGGCTTAGGCGAAGTCTTGGTGCATGAGGAAGGTGTTTTCCGAAACACCAGATCCAGGGTGGCGATACCCTACAATTATGAACAGCCTTCTTCCTCGACGGCCCTAGCCTCGCCAGAGCCCAGGAGATCACTCCAATCATCGGACGAAGAAGATGAAGATAGTGGGTACGCCTCTTCGGCGACAGTCAGTTCGGTGCGAACAGACAGAGCATCAGTCAATATGGCTGATAACGTCAACGACGATCTTCGTCGGCGCCTGGAAGCTCAGGAGCAAACTTCCAGAACTCAGCAAGAGGCCTTGGACAATATTCAACAGATGCTCGCTCAACTCCTCAATAACCGGAATAACAATGATGCCGGGAGCAATCACGATGAGGAGGAACACTTCAGCAATGAGCAACCAAAGAAGGAGAGATCCAAGGAGGGTTCTTCCTTAGACGCCGAAGTCCTTAAGGGCCTCCAAGCCCAGATCGCATCCCTGGCTCAGAGGGATGAATTAAAGAAGGTAGGGGCAGTCCGTCCTTATCCGCTGGAGTGGGATTCGGTGCCGTATCCACCGAAGTTCAAACCGCCGACGCTGCATACCTATGATGGAAAGAGCTCGCCAAATCAACACATCTACTATTTCCGGTCTCAAACTGGTAATGTTATAAGCAACGACGCCATCATGGCTAGGCTATTCATCGGCACCTTAAAGGGGGTGGCATTTGACTGGTTCCGAAGTCTTCCCCCGGGCTCTATCAACTCCTGGATCGACCTGGAAACTCGGTTCCTCTCTCGTTTCTATGAGGACGATACCGAAGTAACCATGGACAAGCTTCTCTCCACTGTGCAGAGGAAGGGCGAATCTGTCCGTGACTACATTGAACGGTTCAGAAACTTATCCTTGATGTGCCCAGCAGGGATGCCACTACCCATGCTCTTACAGACATGCAGACACAACTTCTTAGACCAAGTGGAAGTTCGCATGGGGGCTGTCAAAGCCCACACGTGGAAGGAATTGGTCGAACAAGCAGAGATAGCCGAGAAATCGGCTAAAAAGTTCGAACCATCTGCCCCTAGAAGCAAGTGGGGGATGAACAACAAAGGGCGTGGCGACCTACCGCAATCTTCTCAAGCTAAAGGCAAAGAGACTATGTCTGTGGAACTATCCGGAGATGTGCAGTCAAAGGCCAAGAAAAGTGGCTTCGACAATCAGGAGCCTAAATTCCCTCCAAAGCAGTACTCCTTCAAAGACGATCAAGTGGTCATGATATTTCATCTGCTCCACAAAGGGAACAAAATGAAACTGCCAGATGCTCGGCATCCCAATGAGATAGGGCACACAAATGACCCTAAATACTGCCTCTATCATAGGATGGTTCACCATCCTACCGACAAGTGTTATGTCCTCAAGGACAGGATACAAGCCCTGGTCGACGCCGGAGTTTTGACACTGAAGACGGAGCAGAAGAAAGCCACTGCCAATATGGTGACTCTTGAGTTCGGCAAACCCCAAAGATCACAGTTCCTGACGGGACTTATGCAGCCCCTGCGCCACGGTTGGAAGTCAAGCATCCTCCAGCTATAGCTCAACATAATAAGGGTCTTGTTCCCTTAACATTGGAGACAGGGGAAGTCATGTGGATACATCCAGACCTCGTCCAAGACGTACAGCGGGATCCATAGCAGCCCGATTCAAAGGGCAAGTCTTGCAATGTCATCTCCATCCTGCCAGACGACGGCAATCTTACATCGGCTTCCCTCAGTGATTCAGAAGGAGAAAAGCTTGCTTGCGCAGCGCAAGCCGATATGCCTCAACAAACGGGCACCGATCCGGAAAATCATACTTGAGGCAGTATGAAAAGTCTACTGACGAGATACAACAGCAAACGACGTCAGTACAAGTACCAGCATCCACTCCAATCCCAGCCAAAGGGAAAGAAAAGCCTAAGGAGGTACGATTCGACCATGTGTTGAAGAAACCACCAGGCCAAGGGTTTGATACGTCCTTTCGGTTTGACATATTGGCTCAACTGGCCAATATCCCAGCTCGTATCACTATACACGAGCTCCTTCGCCTCTCGAAAGAGACAAGAGAAGCACTCAGGGATGCGCTAGCCAATTCAGAATCCTTTCTGACATGCATGCCTGAGATCCCTAATGATGACGCTGTTTTCCATTATGTTTGCAAAGGGGAAAAACTTACAAAAAAGAGTTTGAGGAGCTAAATTACAAGTATTCTTAAAAAGATTACAAGTAGATCCCCTCAGAGATTCTGGAGAAGTGTGCCGATAGGAGTCTGGTCAGCGCGCGACCACTTTGTCCCTTTGACGATGCGAGCGATGAGATTCCCTTCTCGCCTGGTTCCGGGAATCAGAGAATAGAGAGTTGGTAGAACCCTCTTGCTGCTTCTCAAAATCGCCTTCGATAAGGAATTCCTTCTCGCCTGGTTCCGGAGATTCCTTGAGAAGAAGGACGATGTTAGGGTATCAACACCCTGGATAGAGAAAGCAATTCTCTAAAAGGTCTCTGAATTCGAGAACGCACGGTGCGTTATGAAGAAGCCTCAGTCGAAGAAGCTAATTGATCGATTCTTGCGATCAGAAGGCAATTGATGGCTCCTTCCTCTGCAATCCGATGCCTCTCCCTTGTGCCCCTGACGGGCTATTTATAGGGAAAGTAAGGGTATAATCGTCCCCTTTGAAGATATAGAAACAGATTGAACCGAATCTGTTTGAATCTGGAAAGTAGCCTTGCTGCGAGGCTATAATAGCTTCCGCGGAGCTAGAAAATGGCAAATCGGTTGATCTTTCCGATATGTTATGATCCTTTCCATATCGTTGATTGATTCTCCTTGATCCACTTACTCGTTTCAAGAGAGTCAAGAGATTGTGGCAATCACCTGCCATATTTGAATCCTGATTGGATTTGATTAGATTGAATCCGATCTCATCAGGAGATTTGATTGGTCAAAGGTTGACCATAGCAGGCTGATGGCGGAGCTGCCCGCTTTGAGGCTCATAGCGGAGCTAGAGGCAATTCCTGGCGAAGTCCGAAAAGAGGGTCTTCGGCGAAGTCCGAAAAGAGGGTTTTCGGCGAAGCTATCAGTTAGCTTCCTGGCGGTGCTCTGGATGATGTTAGCCTCTCAAGCGAGGCTATCTCCTTGGGCTAATGTAATGCTAAATGCTAGCATTTTAGACCTGCTGAGGTCTGTTAGAAACAATCCGGGTTCACTGTTCTGCTTGCTGGATCAGTGGAGTCCATCGTTTCCTTGTCCCTTGGAGGTGGGTGAAAACTGGTCTTCAGCTCGTCTGTCCCTTGTCTTTTGTAAATGTCAACAAGTTTAGACATCGTTCGGACCAATGAGAATCTTGTCTTTTTTAAGTGTCAACAAGACCCCCTTCAAAGTTTTCGAAAGTCTGCAATAGCCCAGATTTCGAAATACTTTGAACTGCTGTGATGGTGGTGTGGAGTATGAACATCGCCATGATGGTTGAGTTCAGCTTCGCCTTCAATCCTGCTTTGGGATGTAGATTCGCCGAGGAATCATGTAGACTCGCGTCTGGGTAGCTTCGCGGCTAGGTAAGTTCGCTCTGGAACATCTGTCGCTTTCCCGAGGCCAACTGCCGTGGGCCAGTTACGAGGAGGATTACTCCTTTCTTCATGCTGATCGAGGGAGATATTCTCCGATTTGCACGTTTCCAAGGGAGGATATTCCCTTTCTTCTAGGCGCAATAAGTGCCTTTTATGATGGAGACGTTCTCTTCCCTTGTACGGTTCCAATGGAAACCGTTCCTGTTATCAAGGCGCAGTAAATGCCTTGAATGCGCTCGTGCTTCCACGCTTGAGGTGATCGCACTCAGGCCATGGGGCCTATAAATAGGACACTTGAGGTCCTCTGAAGAGAAGTGCCTTGCCTTTCTTCTCTTCTCTTGGTTGTGAGAGATACTCAGATCTCTGAATTAGTAGGAAAACCCACTCTGGTTGTCTAACCGGCCAAGGACCAGTAAGTCTCGATCATTCAAAGACTTCACTGCTTTTAGGGAACTCATCTCCCTTGATTTAGCTTTGGCAGCTCGCTTCAGGGATTAGCTTCCCTTGTTCTTCATCTTGCAATTGGCTGCTGCAGAGAAGGATCTCATCATAGTTTTCTGTGAAGCTATCATCTTGGCTTGATCAGTGAAAGATCGTTGCTTGTTAAGTCCGCTGCACAGGCAGGACTTGGGACTTGGCTTCTTCAATAGTTGAGCCAGTCTTGCCATATTGGTGAGGTTGAGACTGTTCTTCACAAGATCAGTCTGACTTTGCCGTATAGGCGAGGCTAGGACTTGGCGTTTGCTGAGCCAGCCCCTGGTTGCCGTGCAGGCGAGGCTTATCCTCTGCTTTGACTGAAGTCGGATTACTTTGCCGCTGAAGAATCTGACTTAATGTTTTTGTGCTTGACTGCTAACTTACTCCAATTTGCCTTGCAGTGAGCTATGCTTGCCAGTCTGGTGACTTGATGGAAGAAGCCATAAAATTGCCTTATGCTTCCCCGGTTGAAGCTTTACTTTTAAGCAGGAGGAACAATTCGGGGCAGCGGGTGCGCGTCCCAGAGGCTGTTGGCAGCCTCTTATCCGAGATGATTCGATCTGAGGTGAGGCTGGTTGCCGACTTTCAACTTTGGTGGCCTTCGTCGGGGACGATCCACTTCAGGGGAGTGGGCCTCACACCCGTCAGATTACTAGCATCAAAACTAGTTCCCATTATAGGTGATCTGACGTGTTGGCGGCGATAAGCTTTTATTGCCAGGCTTCAAAAAAAATGGCCTGATAAGACCCGCCATTTTGTGGAGAAAAATGACCGTGTCCCGGTGGCAGAACTGGTTACAGCCTTGTGCAGGAGGAAGGCCTTTCGTGTCCAGTTGATCTGGTCTGGAAGCAGATAAAACCGCTTGTATGCCTTTTATGCAAATGGCCTTGCTAGGCAACTTGGTGTGTTGTATGAAACACAACTTTGATGTAATATCAAATGTATCTTTGCTTTTAGATCAATGAAAGTTCTTTGTCTGATCATTTGATTTTTGCTTGCTTCACTGAGAGTTTGGCCATTGCTGGGCTAAACTGCGCACGGGCATAGCCCTTCCTTTGAATGATCTTTGCGAGGCTGTCACGTCAGCGCCTCTTTAGAGGGCTAATTCAAACCTTTCGGTTAAGTCCTTGAAGGATTGCGCGAAGTCCGCACTTTGCTCTTGTGCGGAGTTAACCCCTTAGTGGGATTGAACCGTCGCTTTTGGGAAAGCGCCTCAGGCGCTTCGGGCACTGTTTCGAATTAATTCGAAACGGCGGCATGTGCCCTTTTTCGAGGCCTTGATTTAGGCGCTGATTGGCCTATAAAAGCCCGATCGGGCTGAGAGAAAATCATCATTTCTCTTTGAATTTTCCAGAGTACTTGACTCTTCTTTTCTTCCTTTTTCAAGAGTTCAAAAACTCCTGTAATTCTTCAATGGCGCCCAAGAGACGAGCGGGAAAGGAAGCAGCGACTTCTGCAGCGGAGGGCCCTCCTCCGTTCATTGAGCGACCGATCGCTGGTAAGAGACTCTCTAATCTGATTAGAGAGTGGTCTTCATCCTTTGGAGTCGACACTCGGCTATTAGGACGATCGAATATGATCTGTCCTTATCAGGGAACTCGTTTCCCTTAACTTCCCTATTTTGCTTGCACCAGGGAAGTAAGAACTGAACAGTTCTTCTCTTGGGCTTCCATAGGAAGCCATTGCTTGGGCAATCTTCATCCTGTTGAGGAACAGGATATGGGTCGTGTGCCTTCAGTTGTGGCCACGAAGGGTGACTGTTATCCATAACGTCCTTTTGATGACGCCAGCCCTTAGGGCTATGCCACTTCTTGCAAAGATGCAGTCTTATCTGTGAAGCGAAGCTTTTTATCAAAGCTATTATCCCGCTGTCCCTGCTTACTGGGCGAGGCTATGCCTTAGCGAATTTTTGTGTCTTCGCGTCGATTTGATTGGTGAACTAATCATAGTTCATTTTCTTTTTGTTTTTGCAGTGCATCACGCCTCCGGCCTCCAGAACAGTCTATTTGGCTTAACCAGTCGAGCAGGGAGCATCAGCTTGCAGTTCATCGGGCAGGCTTCCTTGTTCAGTGAGCCGAGCCCCCTTGTACGGGATACGCTCATTCAGAGTGGTGGCCCGCAGGCCATGCGGAGCATTTTGACTACGGCTCCGTTGGAAGATATCGACCGTCAGGCTTACAAAAAGCCTGACTTCATGTTCGGGGATGCTGCACCTGATCCCGATCGCCAGCTACAGGCCGGTGAAGGCCAGTGGATCTTCCAGTTGGACGGCGAGAGATTCTATCTCCCGTCTACTAAGCGGCATTTCGCTTTGTCTTCCTTCGCGAGCGTGACTCAGGCTCGGAAGATGGCGTGGGGCGTGAGCCTAAATGCCGAATCTGTAAGTGTCGGGAGGTTGACATTCCAGACCGGCTATTCGAGGGCGGGCTATCCTCGTAGCATAATAGGGCTATACCCTGGGAAGGTGGCGAGGGACCTTCCAGTAGGAGAGAATCCAGCTGCGGCGCCGACCTTTGGCACTCAGTTCTGCGAAGTTGACGGGAACTATCCCGCCACGGACTTCAGGGCTCCTGGTTGGGTCCACCCTCCTAGGTCATGGTGGGCGGAGTTGACCAATTATATCCTCAATCATTTTGAGGGGGAATTAGAGAGGTTGAACCTCTATGAGGCCGTCAGGGCGACCTGCTACGGCATTGAGATGAAGGTGGCGTGCTTCTACGCCATTCTTGAGTTGTACTGCCCAGCCTCGGGGACTTTCTTCACCCCGGTTGGTGAATTGGGCATGGCCCTGCATGAGATGCGAGAGATCTCTGCTTTGCCCTTCGGGTCTCTTCTATATGAAGAGTATTTTCCGTGTGAGGCGGAGCTGGCCCTCTTGGAGAAGCAAGAGCCTGCTTTGCTTGAGACATATCGGGAATTGGTGTGCCATTTGCACATTTGCTCCAGCATCCACACCGGTGGCAAAGGTAGCTCGAAGAGCTTGAAGAGCTGGGGGAACTACTTGTTCCCGGACATGACTAGTGTGCCCGAGGCAGCTCATTGCGGAGTTGCTGAAGAAGACATCTTGGCGAGGATGGAGGTGCGTGCTGAAAAGAACATCGTCGTGACAGAAGATGATGGTCCTTTCGAGAAGGGTGATGTTCTTCGGAGCTTTCACCATCAGGCCCGTCGGCCTATGTCTCGCAAGGCGTTGCTGGCTGGCTTCTTAACCATCTGGTTAAAGAAGTGTGTCGTGCCTTCTTCTTCGGGTGACATTGTTCACCCGAATGTGCTGCTGCCTGCCGTTCGCTTGGTCCATGGCCACCGTCTGGGTCTTCTCCCGGCCATGGTGTGTTGTATTCAGAGGGGCCTTCGTGTACTGACGGAGGCTTTCTGCAGGCCAATGGCGTCAAGGCGAGGGAAGGGTGCCGTCTTGCCTCGTGACGGGCCCAATCCTAGGGTAGGTTTACCGTACACCTACTTGATGGCGTGGTTCGCCTTGCACTGCCCCAGTTTGATTGGAGCTGGGGAAGACCCACCTCAGGGTGTTCAAACGGCGCTTCTCCGTCGTTTTGAAGGCTGTCTGTGGCAGAAAACTTATGTGGCCGAGGCCCGTAAGTTAGTGCGTCGCTATGACGCTTATAGCCTATTCCGTTGCTTTCCTCGCCTGCGGGGTGCAGGATACAACGAGGAATTCCATGACGTGGAATCAGGTCGGTCCCCCATGAGTCGGGGTGTTTTCGAGTGGCTGGTCTGTATCCGGCCCTCGCATCTGCTGTACCGGAGTGGGGATACCTGCTACATGGAGCCCTACATTCCGAGCCGGTTCGCCCGCCAATTTGGGTATGACCAGTTGTATGTGGGCAACCCGAATCCGGACCTGGCTTTCATGGGGAGCCTCATTGATGGGGCTCGTGCTTGGCGGTTCTTTACCGCGGATAGCACTGGAGCGTGGCTACGCACGCCGTTGAGGGATCCGGCCTATGGACGACCCTGTGTTTCTGCCAATGGTATGCAGCTTCGAATTCCACGCCTCCTGGATTCAAAGCCAATAGTTCAGGTGTGAAGTTGATTTCTCATCGGCTGAGGCAGAAGGCTTCTGATAAGATGGAGGGCAAGCGAGTCCGTGTTCCTGGCATAGAGGAGTTCATCGCTGTGGATGATAGCGAGGCTTCTGATGCAGAGAGCCCTCGCTTCGAGGCAGAGACAAGACCCGATGCCCTCGAAGCAGGTGCTCGTGAAGCCGGATCTGGTGTAGTGGGGACAACTCCCCCACAGCATGTGGAAGAAGTGGAGGAAGGGGACTCTGAGGTCCACTTCAAAAGGAAGCGTGGGAGTGGATCCCGTAGGAAGTTGTCGGCGAAGAAGCCCCGTCGCCAGACTCCTACCATTGTGGTGGAGGGTGAGCCCTCTGCTGCGCCTCCTTCTGCTGCTCCATTAGTGGCTGAGCCGTCGGTTGCTGAACCGACTACTGGTAAGATTGGTCCCATCTAATATGCCTTCAGCACGCTTTACATGACTCATCATTCGCTCTTTGTTGCAGGAGCTGAGGCAATTGGAGAGCAAGGGGAGCACTACGATCCCCTGTTCACTTATGGAAGTGCAGCTGGTTCCTTTGCTCGCTCGGAGGAGTCCGGAGGTGATGCGGCCGATATTGGCCCTTCGGGCGCTGGGACTTCTAAAGGAAGTCCTATGGCATCCAGCTCTGCCGGGTGGTCTGCGGAGGAATCGGCGAGTGGGCCGGCTATCCGCGTTGAGTCTGGTAAGAACTTTCCGATGGGACCCTTGGATTCTGATGCGGCTGACGAGGTGACATCGGCCTTCGGTAAGACTAAGGTCTCTTGGTCCTCGCCTATTTGTTGCGTCTCCTTTTTGACCTTGGTTTTGTTGCAGGCATTCGTCCCCAAGGTGCATCAGCTTCGAAAGAAGCGGAGGGTTTTCCTGAAGGGTCAAAGGGCGATATGAGCGCTTCGACCGGGGCAGACGCAGCTGTGTTAGACGTGCTGTATGGCGACCTGCCTTTTTATCAGCCCAAATCAGCGGAGGGCCCTGAGGTTGAAGAGGCGGCAGTCCCGGAGGTACCCCCACTTCCAGTCATATCAACGAGTGGGGTGCAGACTGTCTTGCCGAATACGGCATTGAGGGTGATTGTGAGCCCTACCTCCCCGACGCTGGTAGTTGAGCCTGCTGCTCAGGAGGTGGTTGCCAGTCCTACCTCCGCGGTGGCTGGCGTGCCGGTGTCGCTGAGGACTCCGCCGAGGTCACCTTTGGCTTGCCCTGCTGCTGTCGATGTTCCCGCTTCTTCTTCCGCGGTGGTGTCGACTAGGTTGGTAGATTGCTCCGAGGTTGTCTCAAGGATTGATGAAGCTGAGAATGACTTTATCGGTAATCTGGTCGACAGCTTCTATAATAGTTTGGAGCAGACTATCGGTCTAGTCTTGAAGGGCTCGCCTGTGCCATTTTCGAAGCTGAAAATGGTTCTCTCCCGTGGCATCGAGTGTATCCGGGACTTTGAGGGGTATCATCAAGCTACTGCTCTGGAGCTCCTGGTAGATGACCTTGAGAAGGACGTGGAGGAATGGCGCCATTTCCATCGTTCCGACGCAGCGTCTTTGGCTGATGAACGGCTCGCGCGTCTTGTCGCCCAGAAGCGCGAGGCTCAGCTCGCTGCTCAAGAGGCTGTTGAGGCTATCTCCTCTGACTTGAGGTCCTTGGAGGCAGAGGAAGCAGAGGTTGGGAGTGCAATTGATGCTTCCAACAGTGCTCTTCTTGACGCTGAAGATAAGATCAAGAGGGCTGAAGAGATGATCCGAAAGGCAAATCTCCTCTTGTCCAAAACTACACAGATGCGTCATGAAGAGTCTGCGCGGCTTAAGCAGCTCAGGGCTCGAAGTGAGGAACTGGCGGAGCGGAAGTCATCACAGAGGGCGACTTTGGCGGAGACCGAGGCTCGTCTGGCTCAGGCGGTGGACTTCGATGCGGCGGAGCTAAGATCACAGGCGCTGGCCCAGGCTGAAGATGACAGGAGGACGCGGCTAGCTTCTCTTGGAGATCGGATCCGATCTTATCATGTACGCCTATAGGCTCCTCCATGTATCCCATCCCTTTTGGAATTTAATAAAAATTCTTTCTTTCGTCGTCTTCTGTTTGGATAATGAGACATGACTGTCTGTTGGTTCAGAGGTCGCAATGACATAACCGAATGGGACGTCGCCAGTCTCGAGGTCAGCCCTTTGCGGGGCTAAAAGGGGAGATACTTGCCTTTTGTAAATGTCAGCAAGCATCAAGATTAAGACTTAGCTGTCTGCTGGTTCAGAGGTCGCGATGACGTAACCAATTGAGACGCCACTAAGCTCAATGGTAGATGAGACTTGGCGATCTGCCAGTTCAGAGGTCGCAATGACATAACTGGTTAAGACGCCACTAAGCTCAATAATAGATGAAACTTGGCTATCTGCCAGTTCAGAGGTCGCAATGACATAACTGGTTGAGAAGCCACCAAGCTTCAATCAATAGGTGATACTCGTCTTTTGTAGATGTCGACAAATATCGAGACCTGTCTTTTGTAAATGTCAACAGGACTCGGGATTGAGATTTAGCTGTCTACTGGTTCAGAGGTCGCAATGACATAACCGGTTAAGACGCCACTAAGCTCAATAATAGATGAAACTTGGCTATCTGCCAGTTCAGAGGTCGCAATGACATAACTGGTTGAGAAGCCACCAAGCTTCAATCAATAGGTGATACTCGTCTTTTGTAAATGTCAACGAGTATCGAGACCTGTCTTTTGTAAATGTCAACAGGACTCGGGATTGAGACTTAGCTGTCTACTGGTTCAGAGGTCGCAATGACATAACCGGTTAAGACGCCACTAAGCTCAATAATAGATGAAACTTGGCTATCTGCCAGTTCAGAGGTCGCAATGACATAACTGGTTGAGAAGCCACCAAGCTTCAATCAATAGGTGATACTCGTCTTTTGTAAATGTCAACGAGTATCGAGACCTGTCTTTTGTAAATGTCAACAGGACTCGGGATTGAGACTTAGCTGTCTACTGGTTCAGAGGTCGCAATGACATAACCGGTTAAGACGCCACTAAGCTCAATAATAGATGAAACTTGGCTATCTGCCAGTTCAGAGGTCGCAATGACATAACTGGTTGAGAAGCCACCAAGCTTCAATCAATAGGTGATACTCGTCTTTTGTAAATGTCAACGAGTATCGAGACCTGTCTTTTGTAAATGTCAACAGGACTCGGGATTGAGACTTAGCTGTCTACTGGTTCAGAGGTAGCAATGACATAACCGGTTAAGACGCCACTAAGCTCAATAACAATGGAGTTTGGGAATAGTCTCGTTTTCACGGGGAGAAACGAGGGAATCACTGTCATAGGTTTAGTGTTAACGTAACAGTGAAATATATGTGGTCCTACCATTCTATGGATGAGAATTGGTAAGTGATTTTGGAGGTCTCATTTTCTTGGAGAGAAACGAGAGGATTGCTGTCATAGGTTTATTGTTAACGTAACAGCGGAATATATGTGGTCCTACCATTCTATGGATGAGAATTGGTAGGTGATTTTGGAGAGGGAATCAAGTGGGAACGGGTCCCTTGGGATTTTAAGCAAACCCCCAGCTATCAACAGGTTTGACATGCTTGGAGAAAGAGAGAGAGGCTCTCTTTGTGCGCATTCCGGACGCGCGGATCTCGATCAGAGGTGTAATGTTAACCTGATCGAGAGCAAGATCCTTGATTAAGGATAATACTTCTTTAAGAATTTGCCATTGATCGGCATCATGAGGAGGTCGCCATCTGCAGTTGTAAGGCGGTATGCTCCGTTTGAATAGACTGTCTCTATCACAAACGGTCCTTCCCATTTAGGCTGAAATTTGCCTTTGGTCTTGTGCGTCATAATCATCGGTCGTCTGACGGCTAAGACTAGGTCTCCTTTGTGGAAGACTCTCTGCTTGACCTTCTTATTGAAGGCTTTTGACATCCGAGCCTGATATAGCTCGATATGTTGCTGAGCTTGCAGCCGCTTCTCGTCCAGGGCTTCGAGCTCTTGAAGACGCAGGCGATCATTGTCTTCTGATGTCATCTTAGTAGTCAAGGCTACCCGTAATGATGGCATCTGGATTTCCAATGGGATGACCGCTTCGCACCCATATACCAGGGAGAAAGGCGTATTGCCTGTCGGTGTCCGAACCGTAGTCCGGTAGGCCCAAAGGCATTCACCGAGCTTTTCGTCCCAATCTCGCTTGTTCGAGGAGACAAACTTCTTGAGCAGCTTGATGATTGTCTTGTTGAATGCCTCTGCCAAGCCGTTGGCAGCAGGATTATAGAAACCACACATCCACTAGTATTTAATACTCCAGTCCCCTAACATCTAAAAATTGGTCACCATGAATGGACTGAAACTCTTGAGGGAGGAGTTATGTGCTACCTATTTAGGAGATTTCTTTTTTTTTTTTTTTTTTTTTTTTTGGGGGGGGGGGGGGGGGGGGGGGGTATGTTAACTTACTCTGTATATAGTATTTAAACAGTAGATTAAGAATTCAATGGCATTTTAGGCAGTGGATTTCTTCAACATTTCTGAGATGCCTTAAACATTCTGTTGACTATCCAGGCACATCTAGACCAAGTGCAAAAATAGTGCTAAACCAGACATGTTACTAAATCAAATCACATCTAACTGTTAAAGGGTTGATAACTCCTCTCAGAATCCAACGTAGAGTGATGTGTGTTTGGCGTGTGAAGAAAAGATGAGCTTCCATCTGTAGCAGCTAAATATCTATACTCTCGTCCTCTCTTTGCAATAGGATCACAATACAAAAGAGAAAACATTGAAATCTGGCATGCAAATACTCATAGTAAGAGAAGGGAGGATATTTCTTGTGGGGGGAAACCTTCGATTTTGCTCGATCCTCATTACTGGTGCATTCAACAACATCTGGAATTTGAGAAAAAAGGTATGCAGAATTAGCAGCAGTGGTGGATCTTTCTCAATTTTCTTGCAGAACAGTTCACAAAATCTTGCAATATATCCCCAAGCATAGACAGAATCGCTTATCTGCAAAAGAAGAGACCAAACATCTTCAGTACAAAAGTGAATTTGCTGTTTCCCACCAAGGTCATTGTAGTTGAAAATATATAATAGTAATAGAAAATCCAAATAATGATATCCTCATAAATGTGCATAGTCAATCCACTCTAGTTGTTTACTTACCTGTTTGATTAATCTAGTAATAAAGGGCAATAGAAATATGTTAATTGGTGCTCTCGTTAAGCTTATCTTTCAATCAATGACAAGATCCAACAATATTTACCCAAAATGCAGCGGCCCAAGCAGGACTTTATGGGAGGTCACCCATCAGAATGTAGCATGGACACTTCTATCATGGGGCCATGGAGTGTCCGAAACGTGTCCGACACGTGTCGGACACACGTGTCATGTGTATTTTAAGAACTTGTCACGTGCCCACGTGTCGTGTCCATTTCAACGTTGCCGTGTCCATGCAACATATGATAACAGTTCTAGTCTCGCATAGGAAGGCTTAGTCACAGACTTTTCCTGACTGTTTCTCCCTTAGAAATGCTAGGTATTTCATGTTTTAGTACGTTAGTACTTTTATATACTATAGACCTTCCTAGCACACAACCAATGTGGGACAATCCATTTTCAGGTCAGCATTCAACTGTCCGGCACCCTTGCCGAACGCACACTCATGTCTAACTCTTGCGTTAGTATACAATAGTTAAATAAAAAGAATGACAAGCAAATAAAGAGTAGGCAGAAGATTTTTTTTTTCCCTTTCAGAAGTTGGTCCTTCGAATACCAAAGTGAATAGACCTACAAGAATATAAGTGATCCACACACACAAAAAGGGTTCCATATATACACCTGAAATCTTTGCAACTGTTTCCACTCCTTACATCTTTAAGAATAGACACCTAGATACTTTTAAGTGAGACAAAAACCCACTTATTTTTAGTAACTCCGTCTATATATTAAAAGATACATGGATTATTCCTTTTTCAGTGCCAGAACTTATTTAATCTATTATCAACTGATGAAATTACCCTTCATCTCCTCCCTTTCTTATTTCCTCTGACAAAACCCAACTCTCTCTTAATTAAACCCAATTACTCCCTCCTCTAACAGTTGTCTTCTCCAAACCCAATGGCTCTCTACCCTCCCCCACTCCTTCAACACTTGACGCTTTCTTCTCCAACCCCAATAGCTCATTTCCCCACCCCAACTCCCTGACAGCTCTCTTTGCCATCACACTCTTATAAATTCTCCTTTTTCTCATCTTCTCTTCTATTAATCCAACTCTTCAGAGATGACTAGTGTTTTCTACTAGTGAAAAGAGAGAAGAGAGCACACCCCACAGAGAGAGGAGAGATATAGACAGAGATTATAATCGGTGTGTGTTGGGGTGGGGGTGCGCGCAGAGAGAGTGACGTAGATAGAGATTATAATCGGTGGGTGGGTGTGGTGTGGGGGGGGGGGGGGGGGGGGGGGTGCATGCAAAGAGAGTGATGTAGATAGAGATTATAATCGGAGGGTGGGTGTGGGGCGTGTATGTGTGTGTGCCCATTACAAAATATTACCAGTGGATGGGGTTTTACTTATTTTCTTTGAGTATTCGAAGGACTTTGTTATAGAACATTGAACTAGTGCAGGACATGAAGGT
The DNA here is from genome assembly GCA_038442645.1 of Agave tequilana. Classification (NCBI taxonomy): domain Eukaryota; kingdom Viridiplantae; phylum Streptophyta; class Magnoliopsida; order Asparagales; family Asparagaceae; genus Agave; species Agave tequilana. Next base: position 28,180 of record JAVJIF010025491.1, on the reverse strand, counting down.
AGCTTTGATGATTGGTGTGCCTACAAACATGTATAGCTGTATGTATGACGAACAATCAACTGAGCAAATTGGTCTATTTATTGATAAAGGTGGTTGTTGTTGTTGTTGTTGTTGTTGTTGTTGTTGTTGTTATTGTTATTATTATTATTCTTAGGTATTTTCCTTATCGATATCCGAAATCTATACTAATTCCATTTTCACCTATGAAATCTTTATAATTTCGTATCAGAATTAACTTCAGCTTAAACAATATAAGTCTATAATATAATCTCCAAGATTGAATCCCATGGGTTCAAAATAGAAATGCTTTAAAGGAACCCACCAATAAGAAATCTCATAGGTTGCTTGAATTATTATATGTTTTAGTCCATTCTTGAAGTACCACACTACAAGAAACCATTGGGGGTCCAGTGAAACTCTTTACATGCATTCTTTTAGTTAATTCAATAAACGAGGATCTTCTACAACAACAGATGGTTTCCTAACAACAGTTTAGTACTTAGAGTCACTATGAAAAAAACTGTGATATAATCTACAAAGATACCACTCACTGTTTATCATATAATTAGCATCTAAGCCTTTTCACATCAAGTTATGGTCAGCAAGGGAGTGGAAATCAAAATCAAACAGGCTGAACAGAAAATTTGACACAACTTTACAGCTGATTGTCAACAAGAAATCAACCCTCTAAGTTGATGCCACACTGAATGCCAAGGAAACAGTAGCCAACAGAGGGCTTCCATTAAACTGAGTAGACCAGTGGGTACGTAGGAGAGAAAAATAATTCACCAGACTCGAAGATGTGGGTTAGGGTTGGGTTTTTGAGATGAAAGTGATGAACAGTAATACGTGGGAATTTCTGGGGGTTTTTTCAAGCTAGGGTTTGTAGAGAGGCTAGGGTTTTTTTTGGGAAAGGAAAGAACTAGGTTTTGGATTTTTTTTGTTGAATAAAAGAGCAGGAATTTAGCTTTGACACCAAAATTAATGTGGGTTAGGGTTGGGATTTTGAGATGAATAAGAAGGTGATGAACAATAATACGTGGGAATTTCTGGGCATTTTTGCGATTCTTCATCACCTTCTTCATCTCAAAATCCAAACCCTAACCCACATCACCCGAGGGGGGAGAGGAAAAGGGGGTTGGTTATTTTAGTGGTGAACAGGTCATGTGAACAATACTGCAGACTAGTAATCTTTGGGGTTAAATTACATTCCATTGTGCTAGGAAAGGTCTAGAATCTTTTGTTTCAATTTGGTTCCATATCCAACTTATGGAAGTTTTAGTCAATTTTGTTACATTTTTCCTATTCAATTTAGGTTAGTATTTGAGTCTTGTTTGGTAGTTGTTGGACACAAGTTAAATCTTTGAGTCCACAAAAAAGGGAGTCTTTTGTTTTTTGGATTATCTACTTTTTAAAATTTATTTCTCACACTATGTTCCATGAGAAACTTATGACATGTTATTTAGAAGATTACTTACAATAGCTCTAAGTTTACATAGATTCCTAGTTTAAATCTGACATCAATTGGAAGAAGGGCACCCCTATCTCTACAAAGTTAGGATCCTTTATTATCTATTGTTGTGCAAAGTGGTCGTGTGCCATATCAATCATTCTGCCAACTATAAGATTTGATGTGGAAAAAATGAGGAAGAAAAATCTTGGTTAATGAACAAAGAGGTGGATCTTTGAGCACCCATTGGCAAAGATACCAGCTCCCATTCATAGTGAACCGGCAAAGACGGTGAAATGTGTTGCGGACTTGATAAATAACCATGTCTGGGACAATGAAAGTATCGGTCTACGCTTTGGTAAGGAGCTTGCGGCGAGAAGTGGCAGTATCCTGATTGCAATAATGAATCAGCGCGATTAACTCACTTGGAGGGGCCAGATAGGGTCTGGTTATATAGGGTATGCGCGTGCCGACAAGAAGAGGGACTCTCAAGCAGCTAGAAGTGGATTTGATCTCTCAATGTTGCGCCTCAGATTAAGAATTTTATCTGGAAGCTTACACACTTGCGTCTCCCAACAGCTATGGAGGTCGCGAGAGGGATGAACTCGAACTCAGTCCGCTTGACATGTAATGCAGCAGCAAAGGACACTGTGCATTGTTTTCAAGTTGCCCCCTACTATCTGGTCATTTGGGATGCCTATAGGCAGCAGCTGGGAGTAGATATTTTGAAAGAGGTGAGCAGTTCGTCTTTTGGGAGCATATGACAAGTATGAGACTTCGCAGGGTGTTACTGGGTAGAAGGAGGTCGGTGATCGTGTATGTTCTTTGGCGCATCTGGAAGGCTAGAAACGTACCGATCTTCGATGGAAAGTTAAGAAGCGCGTCAAGTGTTCAAAGAAATGTGGAAGTGGAAATGAGGCATATTGGCTGGCAAAGAATGGCTCAGTCGGGCATGTTAGCAGTGATAGCTCTAGGCCATGCTTTGTTAGATGGGAAACACCAATAGAAGACAAGCGTAAGATTAACTCCGATGGAGATGTAGCCGAGCGAAAAGCAGGTTGTGGTTTGTGGTAAGAAACGCTGCGGGATAGCTGATATGTGAAGGGTACTCGACTATTATATCGATTGTTTTAAATATCGACTGATATACCAGTATATCGACACTAGTATTTTATCTAAAATGATACGATAAGTGCAAAAAATTACCGGATATCATTTTGGACCGATATGGGCCGATATATAGCCACGTGGCCGATATATCGGCCGATATCCGGATGAAATATCCGATATATCGGCTGATATAGTTACTTATTTGGATAATTATTTTTTTGCTTGAGAGATCGTTTTATTTTATTCTATGTTCATTGTGGTATTTCAATGATGTTTTTATATGATGTTTTGATAATAACTTATTTCTTTTAATAATGTCTTATATGTATTGAATATTGATATATCAACCAGACTATATCGTGATATATCACCCGGTATCCGCTATTGGTATCCGGTATATAATTTATTGACCGGTATATCGCTGATACTGATATTTAAAACACTAATTATATCCAATAATGATGCTGAGGCAGAGGGGCTCTGGGAAGGGGTAATGACTACGGGGAGAAGCCTCCTTATCATGACTTTGGGTTGAAGGGGACTTTGTCTGTTGTGGTCTTTAAAGCACTATTAGAATGGTTATTAAAGCACTACTACAAGACACCCAACCCAATTCCATCAGCATATGTTTGGTGATATTCGACGATTTCTGAAACCGACAGAAGATTGAAAGGCGACATACATATTTAGAGAGGGAAATCAACCGGCGAACTGGTTGGTGAAGCAGGCAACGAAGGAGGGTGGTAGAATGTGTTGGTTCTCAGCCTTCCCTAGAGAACTTGTTGAGTTGTGCCAAAGATATGTATCAGCTTTTATTTATGAGCGATTATAATAAATAGCCTTCTGGCTTGATTAGCCCAAAAACACTAGCAAAGAGCCAATAAAGAAAGCAATAAAAGTGCAAAGGATAGCATTGGTACAACAACAAACCATTCCAAAATCAAGTTTATCATCCCAAAATTGAGCCTGCACGATTTGCAAATCCCAAGCATTGAGGATTCAATCGGTTCAGCCTTCAGATCCAAACTGGAGGGGGCTCTTAGAATTGAAATCCAGGACTTCTTATTATATGACATATAGAAGAGAAATAAGATAAGAAACAAGCATTGAACAATTATTTCAAGTCATTATGAACATGTAGATTGATCTGTGCCCAACAAGAGCGGAATGTAGATAAGTCTTCTTAACCATTTGCTAAAAATCATTGCTAAATTTTTGTAAGAAAGTTGAGAGGGTCACAGCGAACTAATTGGAAACCAAACTAACTTCATTGCCAAGACATGTCTTTGGGGGAGTTACAACTATCAAAATATTATAGCAAGAGAAGTAAGCAAAAATGTTGCCACTTGAAACTTGACTGCAACAACAGCAATGACAGAATCAGAGTGGAAATTTATCTCACAAACTCAAAGACTCAAGGGATTTCGGGATGTAGTTGTATCAGATTAAGTCCTGTTAGTTTGGCTAAATCCTTGCTCGTGATTAATGACACAAAAAACGAGTAGTAAATTTGAAGAGCGGCAGATGCACAAGGACCCTCTTTCCCATCTCATATTGCACATAAGAAAGGTGTGTTAAACAAACAAAAGGATGCCATAAAGCAAGTTTTATTGTAGAGCTGGGCAATGAAAAAGGTACGCATTGCCAACTGGTGATATAAATGATACTACTATTTAGGATAAGCCAGTGTAGTCAAGAAATTGTGGTTAAGCCGCCTTTATTGCTTAGGACTATGGACTGCTTCTCAAGGGAACTAGACTCTCATCAAAATGTTTGGTGAGATTGGAAGGATTCCTCCTTAGCTTCACATTCACATTACATTAACAATAAGCACTAAAATCTAGACATCAAGCCAGAATAAGATCATAAATAGTGTCATTGTTGTTCATAAATAGTGTCATTGTTGTTCCACTAAATCCCTGCTTAAACCCTTGCTTTTACTGTGATTGGTTTCGGACGCTTCAGGCCCTGCTTCCAGGGTCAGAACATTTTGATGTTGTATCTACCATTTTTCTTGTTGATGCTTTTTTGTTATTTAGATTTAGTGTTAATTTGTTATTTCTATTAACTATTATGAAATTTCTTAAATTCTGATTTATTTTTCTTCTAAGTTTTATGTTTTACTATATTTTTTCTCAAAACATCCCTGGCACTTTTTGCCACTAAAGTCTTGCTTAAGTGTCATGCCTTGCATCTCTAACTTTTAATTTCAACAACATTACTATTGTTAGTGTGTGTTACTATTAGGAGTCAAAGAGCCAAGGCGCTAAGTGGTTCAGTGCATTTAATATCAAAAGTGTATGTCCATAATGACCTGTAATGTCTATTTCTCTAAAACATAGGCTTGTTGTACATTGTTTCTTTAATTTCTGCGTCTTACTTTCAGAAGCTAAAGTGTATCCCCATGTAGCAGTTAACTGCTAATAAAGGGAACCTCAAGCAATTTGATCATACTGAAAAATAAAACTAAATTCTAAATAGGTGACGCAATGCATAATACTCAGTACCATGTACGTAAAATGTTACAATTACTGCACACCATGAGAGAAAGATCTGGATTACCTTAGAGAAAGTTGACATGGTATCACAATCTAACTCAAGAACTTTAATCATATCCTGCAGAGACTTTTGAGTTTCAGATAGTTGCTGCTTGATTTGTATACTTTCTTCAATCTGATTCTTGGCAAAAAGTTAAAATCAGAATGTTGAATTGTAAGCAAACTAATCATTCTAATAAATATAATATGACACGACAACATCCACCCATGAGGTAAATGCATTATCATAACCAAGTTTAAAAAAAACAGAACAATACGCCCGCGGGGGGGGGGGGGGGGTGGTAAGCATGTTTCTTTGTAATCCATAACATGAAAATAGCACAGAATGGTCCTCTTGACATTACAGGCTCCAGATTAGGAGCAGAGAAGAGGGGTTCCAACAATATCTATATCAAACACCATATATCCAGGCAAGCATACAATTAGGTTAACAGAATAAGTACCTATCATCTAAGTCACCTTCTTTCTGCTGTAATATTATTTATCGAGGTATGTGAACAGAAGAATTTCAGCAAAATGTTCCTCAAGCACTCAAGTCAAGGCAGCAATAGCAGAAAAATAAATCATGACTCGTGAGCAATAGCCAAATGAAGAATGATGATGAACAGAGAAAAAAAGATTTTGTTCATTGTACCCAGCTTACTTGCATTGGGTTTAAGGCAGCAAGAATGAAAATCTTGTCTAGTTTAATACAGATCATAATATGAGTTTCACCTGTTTTAACCACAAACAGACCTGATAACCCACCAAAAAAAAACATTACAGAAATACTGACATAAACCACGGTGGCAACAGTGAAGCAACATTGCAGCAATCAAGTCATTTGCGAGCTCGGCATATCACAACAAATGCACTGTACTGAGTTGGTATGGTAAGCTATACAGGGTTGGGCTAAGTAACAATTACTCATGTTGGCACTTATCGTACGCGAATACAGATTTGATCACAATGTCTTGAGTGGCAGATTAGCAATCCATATCAACCTAAACCATTAAGGAAGTTATCTACTCTGATGCCAATCAAGAAGCAAGTGCAAGTTGTGAGCTCCTTTGAAGCAAGTTACTGTGTGCAAAACATGCTTAGGTAGGCACCATTATAATTGTCACTTTGACTGGTCTCGTGACCCACCCAACCTTTATGCACAACAACTAGTTAAGATGCATTCTTGTACATAAATCTACCATACTGCTAGATAGTCACCTTTCTAATTAGGAATCATTATGTATTTAGGAATTGTTATTAATTAGAGTCATATCGGTACATGATATTAGGAGTTCCATTTCTATTAGGTGTTGTAGTTGTATTTACCTATAAATAAGAGTATACAGAGAGAGAACCCATTAACTCTCTAATTTTCATAAGCTAAATCTTCTCATGGTATTAAAGCCCTAGGGTTTCTGATCCTTTGCAACCATAATCGTCATCATCTCCATCTGCCACCACTAACATCATTGTCAATTCTTCTTCTTCATAAAAAAAAAAAAATTCCCTTCTTTTTGTCCTATTTTCTGATCTGAACTAATCAGATCTGCTAAAAAATTGTACTGCTCATCGTGAACAGTACTGTGCCGGTAATGTTCACGTGAACATTAACATAAAAATGAGAGAAAAAGAAAGAAAATTGATCTCTATTTGGTTTTCCTTTCTCTTTTCGATGATATATTCTTTTTGAATATTTGGAGGTTTGGCGGTTTTGTATGAGTTATCTTAGATCCCCAAGGAGGATCATTTGTTCAGGGAAGGATTGTTTGTTTGGGTGTTCAGATCACGAAGGAGGATCACAATCGTCTGTTTAGGTTATTTGTTGGGTGTTTAAATCTTGATGGAGGATCGTTTACTTGGGTATTTTAGCCAAAGTGAGATCAATTTCAAAAGAGAGTTAGTATGACAAAAGAATACCACGTCAGCAGTTTTAGATGTTTAAGCAATTTCAACAATTTCATTTGTTTCAGTAGTTTCAAGCTGCCCAGATGTTATCTTCCTCCTCCATAACTACTCTTGCCCAGACAGGTAACTTCACAACTTGTCTTGCATCATCTTCACACACGTGGGTTATATATTCAGGAGCTTCAGATAATATAATTGGGAACCAAGGTATATTATCATCTCCTGACTCTAGCTTTTTATTCATCGGTGATATTGGCAGATGGTTCTATATCCTCTGGACAAGGTATAGATGTTGTCAATGCTACATCTCATTATCTGTCATGTATGCTTTTTGTTCCAAAGTTTCCTTTAATTTATTATCAATCTGCAGGATTACTAGATCCTTAAATTGCTCAGTGATATTTTTTTCCTACGCATTATGTATTTCAAGAACTTAGAACAAGAAAGATGATTGTCACAGAGAGTATGTATGGCGGATTGTATTATCTGAACTTGGATTCCAAACCAGTAGCATGTTCTAGTTCTATAACTAATTTTGATCAGCATTGTCGCTTAGGACAACCACCTTTACAAGTTTTGTTAAATTATGTTGCATCTTTAAATTGTGATTCATGTCAACTAAATAAGCATCACCATATGCCTTATCCTGATAGAGTCACTAGAAGAGCTAACAGCTTTTCTGCTTTAGTTCATTCAAATGTACTAAGTCCTTATCCAATAACATTAAAACTTAGTTTCAAGTATTTTATAATTTTTATGTGATTATTCTCGAGTCACTTGGATGTATTTAATAAAAAATCATTCTCAAGTGTTTTATATCTTTCAAAACTTTTGTTCTATAGTGAAGAATCAATCTAATATCTTTATAAAAATATTAAGAACTAGGAATGCTAAAGAATTTTTTAGTTCATGTTTTTCAAGCTTCATGTTCCAACATGGTAATGTGCATCAGTCATTTTGTTCATTTACCCCCTAACAAAATAGTGTTGTTTTATGTTAAAACCGATATTTGCTTGAGGTTGCACGCACATTGTTAATCACATGCGAGTTCCTAAACAATTTTGGGAGATGTCATTTTTACCTCATGTTAGTTGGATCACATGCCTTCATCTGTTTTATACAGTCAAATTACATACTTAGTTCTATATTCACAAACTGATTTATTTTCTTTACCTCACAAAGTATTTGGATCTGTATGTTTTGTACATAATACTCATCCCCATGAATCAAGTTAGATCCTTGTGCCCTTAAAAATGTGTTTCTTGAATATTCACGTGCTGACAAAGGATATGTGTTATTATCCAGAACTGAACCGTTTTATAATATCTATTAATGTCACTTTTTTGAGTTTAAACCATATTTTAAGAGTGAGTCTCATTTTACAGTCTGATAAAGACTTTTTGTATTTTTAGTTCAAGAACGTTCAGTTGATAATATTGCATCGTTAGGCATTACATATCAAGAGATGATGCCTCCTAAACATGGAGAACAAACCAAAATCTATACAAAACGCACCTCCATTATGCCATCATCATCTGCTGTTCCGGTTCCTACTTTACAATCTGGGGAGAACACTTTACCCTCCAATGATGTTATTCATGTTCCCGTTCTTTCTAATTCTAGTCTAACATTTCTCATATTGGCCTTGTGATTGCTCTTCGAAAAGGTAAGCTCACTTGTACTTCTCATCTTTTGTCTAATTTTATCTGTTATTCTTGTTTGTCATCTTCATCTAGTGCTTTTATTTTTTTGTGGACTCACATTTGGTTCCCAAGTCTGTATCAGAAGCCCTTTTATCCCATTATGGAGAGATGCCATGCATGAGGAAATGAGGGCTCTAGAACAGAATAAGATGTGGGACATTGTTTCCCTTCCTCCAGCGAAGCAAGAAGTTAGTTGTCGATAGGTGCATAATAAAAAGTTAAATCAAGATAGGTCCTTAGCTCGCTTTAAATAATGTTTGGTGGGTAAAAGGCATTCTCAGATGTATGGTATTGACTATCAGAACACCTCCTCTGTGGCTAATTTAATCGTTGTTCATCTCCTCATTTCGTTTGCTGCTACCCGTCACTAGCCCTTATATCAATTTAATATCATTAATGTTTTCCTTCATGGTATTCTTGATGAAGAGGTATACATGTAGTAACCACACGGTTATATGTTGCTCAAGAGGAGTTTGAACACATCTGTCGTTTCAGAAAATCTTTATATGGGTTGAATCAATCTCCTAGATCATAGTTTGGGAGATCTGCCTCAGTTGTTCATGAGTTTGGGCTTCATCGTTCTCAGAAGGATCATTTTGTTTTTCAACTCCTCCAGGAAAAATAAATTATGTTAGTTATTTATGTGGATGATATAGTGATTATAATGCTTAAGGAATTGGTGAGTTAAAACTTTATCTACAGAAAAAGTTTCAAACAAAAGATTTGGGACAGTTGTGATATATTTTGGGCATTGAAGTAGCAAGATCAAAGAAAGAAATCTTTCTATCTCAAAGGAACTACGTGTTGGACATGCTTTTAGAAGCTGATATGTTAGGGTGTAGATCAGTAGATTCGCCAAACTCCAAGTTGCTCTCACATAGCGGGAGCTTCTAGATAATCTAGGGTGATATAAGAGCCTTGTGGGTAAGCTAAACTATTTTATAGTGACTCAACCTGATGTTGCATGCCCTGTTGGTATGGAGAATTAACTTTTACTTGCTCCACGGACAAGTCACTGTGATGTTGTGATTCAAATACTTCGGTAAGCGTGCCCCTAGAAGACTCTTGTATTCGGATTGTGGTCACAGACGTATAGCTGATTTTTCAGATGCAGATTAGGCATGATTACCAGTTGATAGACGGTCAATTACTTATTATTGTGTATTTTCTAGAGGAAATATTGTATCGTGGAAGAGCAAAAAACAAGTTGTGGTTTTGAAATCTGGTGCTAGATCTAAATATCAAGTCTTGACCAATACCACATGTGAATTGGTCTGGATACGAGATCTTAAGTGAGCTACATCTTCAACTTTCAAGTCACATATGATTATATTGTGATAATATGACTAATTCACATTGCAGAAAATCTGATTTTTCATGAGCGCAACAGCACAATGAGGTGGATTGTTATTTAGTTCATTGGAAGGTTGCAGAGGACAAAATTATTGAACTTCAATATGTTTTTTTCCGATCAACTAGCTAGCAAATATATTGACAAAACCTCTTGTAGATACTTGGATTCAGAGTATTTGTAGCAATCTGGGCATATATGATTTATATGTTTCGGCTTGAGGGGGTGTAATTAAGATTCATTATGTATCTAGAAATCACAATATAGTAAGAGTCGTTAATTAGGTATCATATTGCTACATGATATTAGGAGTCTTATTTCTATTAGGAGTTGTAATTGTATTTGCCTATAAATATGAGTATAGAAAGAGAACTCATGAACTCTCTAATTTTCATAATCTAAATCTTCTCAATCTTATTCAAACTATCTAGAGTAAAATGCAGGCAAGCAGAGAGAAGTTTATGTAAACACTATTGACGGAGAATCTAGTAGTATGAGAACATCACTACAAAATAGTGTCAGTCAAAGTCAATAAGAAAAATTATCAACATGACCAAGATCTACTCAGAATCTTAAGCTTTTTTTATCAAAATGCCCATAACCAACATTGCATCAAAGAAACAAAAATATCCTCATTAATCTGTGAAGATTTCCTCATGTAGATTCAAAGGGGATGTTGAAGACTATTACCCCCAGCCACCCACCAAAATATCACTGTCAAATAATAGACCCAGAACTGGGATACCATCACAACTCCATATTCCCACAAGGACCTCAACAAACAACAGCGTTGAGAACATGCCCTCGCCTTAACAAGCAAACAATTAGCCAAGGCCCCAGGTGTGCTTCCACAGTGATCTAGATCTCAGTCTACCCAATGCTCCCAACTCATGAAGGGAAAGTGCTTAGCACATTGACATGGCCACCTCCATCCTCAGCACTCCTTGTGGAAAGCTATCATACAGTCTATGCCACTCTACAACAACACAACAATATGCACTCTCGACTAGGGAATGGGCTCCACATCTACCTACTGTATTATGAAGGGACTAAGCCTCGCCACTCTTGCGGTACCCCAACATCCATATTCAGGTCATTGCCTTCGAGATCGCACTAGTTGAACTCCTGACTACTGCTCTTCGAATAAACTGGACATTCTCGAATATCAGTGATGTGAAACGGGGACCCTATAGTGTGATATATCAGTGATAGGTCTGAATTTTGCAATGCTTCACCAAAAATATAATTTTCGATAGGAAATTACTTTAAACTAGTAATGCGACACAGTGGATTTTAACAACTCATTTGCATGCGTAGATTTAGATATTCTAATCTCGAAGAAATCAGGTACAACATTCAGTTAATATGCCAGTCCAATTTGCAGTATCAAGTTCAGTAAATAACAAGTCTAAGTAGAATCACACAGTATCTCACAATATTTAGTGGACAACAGAAATTATGATAAAAGTTCAGATAATAAATATGATGTAGTCCAATGAATAATCTGATTGTTGAAATACAAAAAGTACCTACTGAGAAGCTCGTTCTCAGGTATCCATCTGTATTTGATTCTAGTGCTTCTGAACTTATTGATGTTTGCATTTCACTACTTGTCTCTTTTACTTCTGCTGATGTTGATTGTCGTTGCAGATTAGGTACCAGATCAAGAGAATGGGAAAACATGCAGGCGTGGAGGCAACCTCGCAAAAGGTCAGGCTCGTGTGGAGTGTAACCTGGATTCGACCGGCACCGAATGAGCTCGAAGTTGAGCGCGAGGGAAGGCAGACGAGGACGGTGTAACCTGATTGTGGGGGTGGAGGACGTGATGATCTGTTGAAGACGACGAAATAAAGATGGTGTTTGTTGTGTGTGGCGCCTAGTCTCAGGCAGGAGACGATAGGCCTCGAAGTCAAGTGGGTCGTGGGGCGCGAAGACAACGAAAAAGATGGGTGGATGGCGCTGTTTTGAATGACAGCAGCCTGATGGAGGTTGGCTTGTCGTGGGGCGACACGGATGAGAAACAAAACTTGTGAGAAGAGGCATGTGATGTCGAGATGAAGGCTCGAGAGGAGGAAGTGAAATTGATGGGTTCGTTTGAGGCAAAACGAAGGACAAAAAGATGAAGGTCTGTTGGGTTTCTTTTTTGTTTGCAAGATGAAGAAAAGGGAAAGAAGAAAATGAAGGGGTGGGGGCCACGTGAGGGGAAAAAGTCAGGGGAGTGGCAGCACGTGAGGATGTGGGAAAAAAGATTTTGTTGGGGTTTCTTTTCCCTTTTTTCTTTTGGCTTTGTAATTTTGGTTCTTTATTTGGATGGTTGAGATTTGATTGAGGAGATGATAAGGTTGAGTTGGGGATAAGATTTGGTAGTGGGATTTGATAAAGGAGATAGAATTTTGAAGAGGGAATAAGAGGATAATTAGATTTGAATTTCAAACCCAAACCATTTGAATTGGACTTCACATCTGATTCATAAAAGATGAGATATTTTCATATCAAAAATAAATTAAAATTTTATCCATAAATCTTCATCATAATTTATTGGAATCATGTCTTAATATAGGCTTACAAAACTGAGAACTTTCTCACGTAGTCGATGTGAGACTAAAAAGGAGAAATACAAAGCTAAAATAAAGAAAACAACATCGACTCAAATAAATAAAAAAATATAAACTCCAGTCGATTAAAACAGCTCGAACAGTGGCGCTCTTTGAATGTCCGCATCAATCAGGCTACATGCCACACCCAGCTACATTCAGCTTCTCCTTTCGACAATCCAACATTGGACACTCTGTAGGTAGCTGTGATGCAGTAAAATCTTACACAAGACGAATGCAAAATCTTACACAAGATGAATGCATGGATTTTTTTCAAAAGAAAAAAGAAAACAAAGAAGAAGAAAAACATGAGTTAATGTAACAGATACAGTAACCCATGAGAATAAAAAATATTATATTATATTTGTTTAAGATCTTATTTTATTTTGAAAGTAATTTTTTAGCCTTAATTTATTAAAGCGAGTTCTTCCTTTTTGGAATTCGAGTTAGTTTTAGAAATAGTTTTCTTAAGCCTTATGTTAAACCAAATCTTTTGAAAGATTTGATTCGATTTCTTTTGTACTTAGATTAGTTTCTAAATTTTAGAAATTGGCTTCTTCTTCAATAAGTCTTTATTGCTATAAAGACTTTAAGCCTTTCTTTTATGTGATGGCAATTTTGACAATGAAAAAAATTATAATTTTCTAGAATTAAGATTGTGATGTGGTGTGAGACCATCACCATCATGATGTGAGGCCACGTGTGATATGATGCCAAATATGTCCCTGTTTTCCTTTCTATCTTGTTTTGCCTCACTAGCCCACAACTTATTTCCCATCATTTGGCATCAAGAAAGTTCTTAAATCCAGCAGATATCAAAGCCGAAAAGATCCATCAATTTGAGTGTCAATCATCTCGAGATTATATCAGATCTAATATCAAAATAGATTAAATTTGCCATCAAATCTAGATCTGCGATTGCTAAAGCTTTTGTGGTTGTTACAGTGCTGGTTGCTACACTACTCGCACTATAGTGACTTTTAATTTTATCATGTCTCATTCTCCATCATGTTTATATTTCCCATCAATCTTATGGTTATTCATGTAATAAAGTGGCATTGCCTCCTTCATAAAAAAAAAATTGTAATAATCTCGCAAGTTAGGTGATATACCTTATTTTTGGGGTTTTCATGTTTCATATAGATATGAAAATTAGACAGGTTATTTGGAGGAGTTATTTTCTTATTATGATATGACAAATGTGCAAATGTATCTATTAAGGTCCCTTCCACTACGCCAAAACTCTGAAATTGTGGTGATAGTCGATGGTAATAATTTTATATTTTAACTCACCCCGCAAGTTGAGCATTTTTTTGTCGAAATCTGAACTTTGGTACAGCGGTATTTTTTTTTTTATTTTTTTTTTTTGAACGTAGGGTGCTCTACCATCATATAAAGTCCCTTGCTCTACACCAAACCATGAAGTTCTGACAAGAGAGAAGGTACTAATTATTATAACAATACCTACATGCAAAATGTAGGTAAAAGGGAAAGTTTAACGTTTGTGGTTGAGAAATCATTGTAAGACTCTTTCATGGACATGCATGAAAGTCTTTCTTAGATATCAGCACTCTCGTCTTCCCATGATTTATCAAGGAGATATTAGGATCCTCCACCTTCATCCGATGTGTACCATTCATTGAAGAGTTATTAGTTCAGCACCATCCAAGTTCGAATTCCAGCCACCAACCCTACATCAGATCTTGAGCTAGCACCAAATCCAGAGTCTAATAGAGCACGAGTTTGAGCCTGAACAAGAACTCGTCTGAGCAAAAAGTCAGGTCCTGAGCTAAAGTTTAAACTCGAGGCGGATTTCGAGTTGAACTGTGAGAAAACTCTTCCATGAATCCATTTAAAACAAAGTCAAAGCCAAACAAACTGATTGATGCAGTCTTGATTGATATCCTGATTGTCGAAAACACAGACTTGGATAGACGTCTTTCCCTTGTCTATGATCCCATGCCATGGGTGATAAACTTCACCTAGATCCCCAAACTCCTACATGTTGCCAACTTTTGTGTTTTGGTTTGTCAACTTCTTTGTTGCTCGTGCAGTATCAGATCCAATTTATTCGATTGAAGTTTTTATTTCTCTCTCAATTCAAAACTCAAGGTCAAGTTTTCTCCAATCAGGAGAGACTAATGCAGCACAAATTCAACATAAGATAAGATAGTTGCATGGGTTCTATTTGCATGAAAAAAAAGAAAGAAAGAAAAAAAGAACACTGTGACAACTAAAGTAACCCACAAGAATAAATTGTTATATTAGATATTTTTTAACTTTAAGATCTAATTTTAGTTGGAAAGTAATTTTTTGTAGTCTTAGTTACAAACAAAAAGTTTTGCTTTCTTTGATTTATAATTAGTTTAGAAAAAAATTCTTAGGCCTTAAGTTAAATCAAATGTTCTGAAAGACTAGATTTCTTTTAGATTAATAATAGCTTCTAAATTTTAGGAATTGTTTCTTCTTCAACAAGTATGTGTTATTATAAAAGGCTTTAAGCCTTTCTTTTATGTAATGGTGATTTTGATGAATGAAAAAGAACTAAAATTATTTGAAATTATTTCTCTACAATCAAGATTGTAATATTTTTCTGGTGACACTTATGGTGAGATGCCAAATATGTCCTTGTTTTCTTTCTATCTTGTTTCTCTCGCTCGCCCATCAACACGTTACCCAACAAACTACCAACAAACTCCTCTGTGATGATTCACAAACCCCTGAGCTCCCACGCCACAATCATATTCATATGGGCCATGCCAAAAAGGCGAAGATTTGTGTTTGACAGAGGCTTCACCATGCATTGCCCGCCAAGCACTTCCTTCGCACCAGGGGCATCCTTGCAAACCCAATCGCAATGACTCCAATGAACTGGAAACCCAGCATCGAGTGCTACAGCATTGCCCGCCCGCCCACTATCTCAGGGGCACTGCATATTTACTTCCCAGTATGGACTATGAAATGAGTTTTTCTTGGATAACTAGAGACCCTCATCTCAGATTGACTAGGTGTCAACAGCTACTCACCATTGCTATCCCTGTCATATGGCCAGCCTAGCTATGACAAAACTCAGGGGAGATGGCTTCTACACCAAAACTGTGCGGGTTATTTGGTCAGAATGTGATGATTGTAATAAGGGAATAAATCATGTTTCACCTTAGTCCCGAGCACAATATCAAGTCATGTTCGAGTGGTTGGCTTTAGGCCAAACGTTTTTTTACCATGTTACTGACAATACTACCCTGTATTTTGCATGTTGGGTGTTGGCCATCAACAAATTTCAAGAAAAAACAAACAAACAAGAAAAAAGACAACGATGTTGTGATTACAATGATAAAATTACAGAAACCAAAAAAAAGGTCATCCAATCCACACTAAAAAGACAGGCCTATAGTCGTATCCTCTAGATTACTAACAATTACAATTTATTAACTTTATTAAGGGAAGACAAGTGTGAAGAGATAATTACATATCATTGAAGGGCAAGTATGAAACAGCTTTTCAGCTCTCTAATTAATTGTTTTGAGAGGGAAAAATCTCTTACCTGATGAAAATGCTCGACATCTTTTAATGAAGATATTATGCAATAGATTATCCTGCCTGCACTTCCAGTTTTTGTGTAGACCAAGGACTGAATCTGCCAAAGTAATAATTAACGTGAGGAGCGCCCGTGAGAAAGTTTTAGCAAATGGTTTTTCAGATAAATATATGTGCCTTTTCACTTCTCTGTTAACAAAAGTTTACTAAAGAATGAGAAATGACTGTACAATTTTACTTAAGAGAAAATGGAGAAGAAAGAATAAATGGAGCTCAAGAAGAATAAATGGAGAGGAAAGAAAAGAGCAATCAAATGAAAACAAATAAGTGGTTAGTCTTGCTCTCTGGTGAACTACGGTAAATGCATCCTACATGTGGCATCTGTAGGTGGAAGCAGACTGGAGTTATTGATACAGGTTAAATGCTTCCAACAAAGACTCAATTAAGATCAAGACGATTTTGCAGCCAACTGCTAATTATGACTTTCTACACAAAGGAATTCCTTAAATAATTGCAACATCTTTTTTATATCAATTAAGAATGGAACAAGACCCATCTTAACCCAAACCCAAACCGATCTTAAGTCGACCCTATTGGGGTTTCATTCGGGTTGGATTGGGCAACTCGGGTTCGGGTCGGGTAGATACTAATAACCAAATTTGAAAAACCAGTAAATCTGGGTTTAAGGTTTGGTTGGTAAATTGGTAAATTATATATATAGTTGGTGTAAATATATCTATTTATAATTTTATATTGTTATACTTATATACTTATAAACATATATTTAAGAAGAATTCGGGTTCGGGTTGGGTCGGGTTTGCCTCAAGGGTCAACCCAAACCCAACCCAAACTATTTCGGGTTGGCATTTCTCAACCCGTGAACAACCCACCCGACAAGAGTCGGGCCCAAGTTGGGCAAATTTCAGGTTGGGTTCGGGTTAATCCGACCCGCTTGCACCCGAGCAGGACATTTTACACCTTTGCTACCATTCTAATAAACGACTTCATCCAAATATTTAAGCTCACCAGTCAAGGGCAAACAATGTAAATCAAACAAACCTAAGACTTTAACAAAGGTCAAAGGCCTTCATTGAAAAGCCAAGTTTCAAGTTATCCACATAACTTTGCAGATTTAAATAGTAAGACAATGGCTCCTAAAAGAAAGTCACTAGTTTCTAGCACATCTATTGAGTGGAACATTTAGCTTAGTCTCTCACCATTTTCTACTTTGCTAAAAGCATTCATCTAGGAAAACTATCTGACCCGAGCCTCACACGGAAATCCTAGGATTACTGTATTTCTTTGTTGTGTGTTTGCATGGGTGTTTGTCTGTGTTTATGTATAAATTGTTTATGCCCTCGTATTAACTCGAGTATCTGAAAATCTATGTTTCACAATACAAAACAAAAGGTTAAGTAAATAATAAGAGAATCACTAACCTCCAATGAAGACTTCTCAAGCAAGTCCTTCAGGCTCTCGTTCTTGATTTTGCATGATGAAGCCTATATGTAGAACAAAAACAATTAGCAAATGCAAACAATATTATAGAAGGTGATGGGTGCCTTTGGACATCAGACCAAGCACTAGGGGAAAAAAGCATTTTTTTCATTAAAAAACAAAATAAAAAAACTATGAATATAAAGCATGCTTGTGTCTAAAGCAGTGTTTTAAATGTCGGATATCAGGGAAATGTCGGATGTCGTAATCGGATGTCGGATTTCGGATTTCGGAGATATTTCGGGGCCATCTAGTAAATTTCGGACGTCATGACGGATAACAAATATATATCCTAAATGTCTTAAATAATGTAATTTAAAAATTCTTATTAAGGTAATACGTACACAACTTATACAAAACTATATAAATATATTTAGGATAGGTATTCTTAACTTAAACATTTGCATATATTCACTAATCCATTGTTAAAATTTCTCAATTGCTCCAACTTTCAAGATCAATCAACATACTGGGCTTTTCCGAAATGTCGACTGACATTTCGGGAAAATGTCGGCCGACATATCGGATTTTCCCGAAATGTCGGCCGACATTTTCCAAAACGCCATTTCAAATGCGAGTGGAGATGTCGTGGCGGTGAGGGCTTGAAAACGAAATGTCGGCCGACATTTCGGAAATGTCGGCCGACATTTAAAACACTGGTCTAAAGTAGTCATCCAAGGGGCTCTGGGAGCTCTTCTTGTCACCTGTCACTTCTTTGTTACATTGCTGTCGCCACCTCTACAGCGCGAGAGCGAAGGAGAGAATTGGTTAGGGCATCAAGGCTTAACCCATATACATGAAGCGGGTCAGTTTCCACTTTGTATAAGTGGAGTCGGGCTTGAGGCCCTAACTCATTCTCCCTCTCGTGTGCATCGTAAAGTGGCATAACGGCAACGACAACATAGTGAAGTGGCAACAAACAACAGCCAAAGGCCTTAAGAGGAAACAACACGAGGTGCAGGTAAAGCCCCTAGTTTCTATTTTATTCAGAAGCGCATATGACCACTTAAACATTAATCGAGATGGTTTGGGTGCTTCCTCTGCCTAGATGGGCATACAAAACACTTCTGAAAAACTGGTTTAAGATATAAGTTAAAAACCTGGAAAGCATTTCATTGTTCCCTTCCATGATTAGAAAGAATAGAAGCCTTATCAAATATGTTTTTTTCAATTATGTTTCACCAAAGAAGAAATGCAAATACACATGTTCCTGAAAGTTTCTCCATATTTCTCTAACATAAAATTTCCAGAAAGACTTCACCATCCTAACAAGATAACCATAATGATCCATGGATGAACAATACTAAACCAACAGGCATGGAAGATACTTGCACAAGAAGAAATGGACAAAGTGACCGAAAATACATAAAAGATTATCTTCAGCAATGTGTTGTTCCAAGATAAGAACAATAGAGCACTTAACATGGCTATCATTTTAACTAGTACAATGTTCTTGACACGAGGTTTTAACCATTAATGTTCCCAAAATTCAAATATGACGGATGAATTTGCTTTATTGAAATTCATCAGTGCACTATTCATGAATATTGATCATCTTTCATCTTCTTCATCAACCAAACATTTTCCTATCAAAATGGGTCAAGCTATGAGCACGAGTGCAATCGATGAGCTGACCAACCAACTTTTTATAGCTAGATTTCAGCATGACATTAACCCTCCATACCTAGTAGCGGGAATCCCTAGCCAAGGCAGCTATGAGCAAGAGCAAGGAATGCCAGGGCATGTGAGTAGAGAAACTGACTCATGCAACCAAGTAAAATCATGGAAATTACCGAAGACGACTCTAGACAGACAAGAAAGATAATATGATTGGCTATATCTTATATAAGGAATCTCATTCATCTCTAAGGCACAAAAATAACAGACAAGAAAGATAATATGGTCGGTTCCTATATAGAGAATCTCATTCATCTCTGAGGCACAAAATAAGGTAAAGAATGAAATGGAATCACATTATACTGTACACAAATATTGATCAAGATGAGTGAATCTTCAATAATCTAATTAACTCCAAATCCAAAGTTGTAAACAGTGTTATTGTGTGGATGTGCAAATACATACTTGTGTACAACATTTCTTAACAAAATTGCAGGCTCAGGAAAATAAATCATATAATTTTTAACTGTTTTTTGTGTTCTGCCAGGACTGTCATGGGATGCAGTGCAATTGGATCATTACTAAAGATCATTTGTGCCTTACAACTATTTATTATTTTTGTGGTATGTGGAGGATTCAGACATATGAACCAGTGGATTTAATACTTGAATGTCAGAAAACAAAAGAAGGGATTAAATGTTTTGCACTTTCCCTTGTACAAATCTGGATGACTTGCAAATACCAAAACTCTTCTGTGGAAAACTCAAACCAAATCTACAAATAGCAGTACCTATCGCTTACTTAGAAGAATCGAAGTAAAATGCTAGAGACAATGTGAATCTGATTTCGGCTCTGACTACCATTACAGTTTCATAATCACAAGCACAATCAAAATGTTGGGCTTTATCCCATTTATGCTTTGCAATTTTTGAGAAAACCGAGAAGACATTTTAGCTGGTTTGTCATGATTTAGTCAGTGTAACTAATAGTTAACATTTTAGCAGTAACATGTGAAGCAGCTGCAAGAACGCTGGTATATAAGCCAGCTAGTGCTTCAAGCATATGGTCACTAGTACTTGTTAATCAATATATTACAATATGTTGAGAGCAAAAAGAAATGGATGCTAATTGTTATCCAAGAAAGAAAAGATGATTTACCTAAAACTAAGAGATTAAAAGTTTTTTGAACTCAACCAGCTTTTTACAAACCAAGATAGAAGTCCTAGTGATCGTTCATCTCTAGGGCATCTTACTAGCTGACTTCAGAGAATACAGCCTTCCTTCCAACAATTCTTATTTGCATGGAACTAGCCATCATTCATCTCTAGGGCATCTTACTAGCTGACTTCAGAGTATACAGCCTTCCTTTCAATCATTCTTATTTGCATGGAAGCATGGAACTTTTCTTGGCCCATGGTAGCTCATATCAAACTTCAAGCTTTCAATTTGATCTCTCAAAGTGTTTTATAGGGTCTATTTAACTTTATTAATGACAAGAACAACAATTTATTAAATCGGCCCTTTGACACCCCTAACTATGAATTTCACCATTCAACCCACAACCTTGGTCTCCCTACATTCAATGCTTGGGGCAATCTTAGTTTGATATTTCTCTAAATTACCTTGAAAATTCTTCATTTCAACTTCTTATTCAAATTCAAAACTATAAACCTCTGAAAAATGACGTATTGAAGGAGAGAATCAGTGTCAGCTTGACAGCCAGTCTAACCTTTTATGTTATAGAGGATTCCTCACTAGAAAAGGAACTTAAGTTTCTCTGTTGACTCAACTCCAAACGTTGTGTCTATCGGGACATTCCTATTAGGCAACAAAGCAATTTAGTATTGTCTAGCTTGTCTTGTCTCTAAAGATGTAAGAAAGCAGTCAATCATTAGAGACCAAGCTTACGCAGACAAAACCAGAAATGTTAGGATCATTAAGCTGCATTCAATATGTTGATTAACCTTCCCTCAAAAAGAATATGTTGCATGAGAGTGTAAGGGTATTCTAATTTTTTTCCTATTTATTCATCATCTATAGAAAGAGAGGCAACCCCGATATAAGTTTAAGTCGTCTATTCTCTAAAACCTAACATGGTATTAGAGTGATCCATCTTTCATCACCACTTGCGCCTCCATTATCATCCATCAACTTCCAAATCTTAGCCGCCATCTAAGAAAACCCTAGCCGCCAACAATCTACACCATCTCCTCTTTTTCTTTGTCAAACCTCCATCTATTCTTCTTATCTTCTTTTTCTTTTTAGATCTAATATGATCTCAATCCAGACTTGCAAAAAAACGAAGAAAAAAAAAAGCTTCCTTTTCTATTGAGTTCGAGGATCTCTAAAAGCCTCACTTCTACTGAGTTGGGGAACTCTAAAATCCTAACAGTATCCAAAACGGTGATAAATATTTAACTTTTTACACATTCTTCACACAAGTACTCGGCTCGTTTCAGATTTGTTTGGTTTGATTGTCAACTTCAACATCTACATCTATGATTCGACAGTATTGTATCATATAAGCAATTAAGTTTTTCTTTTGGTTGTTTAGAAAAGCTTTGTTTAAAAAGTTTGTTTTCTAATCTTTATAACAAGTTGGGGTATGTTGGTTATTTCTGCTCAAGCTTGAGGAGGATTATTTGAATGTACGGGTATTTTTGTATTTTTTTTTATTTATTTCTTATCTATATAAAGAGAGGTAACCTCAATATAAGGTTAAGTTGTCTATTCTCTGAAACCTAACATGTTGGTCAACCAATATTTTTCACTACAAGACACACTAGTTTGCTTATTGCTAATTGCTTGGTCATTCCTCCAACTTAGGAAATGTAATGTGCCCCCACTTCAGACGTAGCTCAGCATGTAAGTTCATCCGGACTATCCAAATTGACAGGCAAAGAAATGACAATCATATAAGAGTAGGCTTTTTTTAAGAGGCCTATGACATGCCTGAGTACTCATGTCCAGGAAATGCCAATTCTTACCCAAGTCCCAGTACAGCGCAGGGATAATTCTTGTATGCAGTCATAAGCACGCTGTTTTTTCTCCTGCCATATGACTTGTTTCACTTCCAAAAGCTCCGCGTAAAGCTGCTTTACTTCAAACTCAAGCTGTAATAAGAAAAATTATGCTGTCAATAAAATTTCTGAGATAACAAAGATTTGATCAAAGAAAAATTCCATGTAAAATAAAAAAATAAAGAATACTTGGGAGGACTTCAATAGTAAGAGAAACAGAGTGTCTTCATTAATTTGATGCGCTAATCCTGCAGAAGTAACAATGTCCCTCAACCTTTTGTCCATGCTCTGCAAATTGATACGACGTAAGATAAGAAAGACTAGTAAAAACAATAATACAAGTAACATACAAGGAGCAAAAATAAGCAGCTAAATAATAATTCAGAAATATAGGCATGGGAAACCCATGCCTAAGAAGTTCTTCCTTCGACATTCTTAAGCTGAGCTTAAGGTGGGTATGATTTCTTCTGTGCTGACTATAAAACGCAAGCATAAACATGCTGACAGATCGAACTTATTGCTCACAGTTCTGTGAAGTAATAGCCAGCGCAAGACAATGTTGCAATTTCTGACCAAGGAAAGTAGACATAGAGAGTTATCCAGGACATAATCTTTGGTGAAGCCACCATTTCCAAGAAGCGGTCTTAACTCAGACAGGAGACTGGTGACCTGCAGTGCAAATATGATCAGCTCCAATACCATAATGAGAAGAAAATGTGAGCTTAAAGAACAAGTAAACCTCATGTATTATCAAATATATAGAGAGTAGGGAGACATGAAGGTTCAACATACTGGATGATCATCTATGTACATTTAATAAATCATCGCAACAAGATAGAAAAACAGCTAGAGTGAAATCTCTAATATAACCAGAGAGGAGTTGAAGGGGTGTGCCTGTCTGCTGCAGTAACGTTAAAAAAATTAATACAAACTAACATGTGGGATCACATAAAGGTAGGAAAAAATAAGTCATACACAGAATAGACACAGAAGTTAGATTATGTAGGCCCACATATCTACTACTTTTTAGTAGCACAATGAATGCAAGTTTCTCGATGGAACTTTCAGAGAAAACCCCACTAAAAGTGCAAAATTAAAATTTTCAATAAGCAATTTCTGCATATACATGTCAATGTAACTTAATTTTTAATATCAGGGTAGAGTTTCCTTTCATGTGCGGTTGCACGTGCCACAAAATTAGTGCTATAGTAAACTTGAAAAGGTACTTTTTCCCTGAATTAGCAACCCATCCATAAGTTAACATAAATCATTGAACGAGTTGAAGCAATCCTGGATGGTTAAGGATTTACATGTTACTGAAAAAATTTCAGCTCAAGAATCTTATAAGTTTTGACAGAAAACTGTTATCTGTTGTACATAAAAACTATGACTACTATTACTATCAATGTCTCTGCTTCGTTCCCAAACTAGTTATCCACTGCATGCAAGGTGCAAGCAAATCTAGTAATCACTTCATGCAGGGCTCAAAGTATCGTATACAAGCATCCAAAGTCAACCATGTTCAATTTTAAATGGAACCTTGAGCGTTCAGAGAAGTCAAAAGTTACTTATTCTCCGCAGTGCAAATTATCCTATGTTAGAGCATGTTTAAATTGTCAGCTGTATGTGCTTTCCCAATTAGCATGCTTTGCATTAACAGCCTTCTTGCAGTCACCAAAAATGCTTGAGGCCCCTATGCAGAACATTTGCATCTGTCATTCTGACCTGTGACTGAATAATGACATGGACAAACATGACTGCCACGTGCAATACCAGTTTATATGTTTTATTTCTTTGTGTAATTGCTAGGGGACTTTTCAACTAATCAGCATACCTTCATACTTACAACTCACATTTCCTAACAATGGCTGCACATCAGTACAAAGTCAATCTGCGTGTGTGTATCACCACCAATTTCACTGCAAGAGAATGAAGATAGGAATATCCTTTACAGAGTAGTCGCCATACTCAGCCCTGAGAATCTACAGACATTGGGAATGTGACTGTCGGCCAGGATTAATAGGGGAGAGAAGAAAGGAGAAGGTTTCCCCTCTTTATCCCCCTCAACCAATCAAAATCCTGGGTCTGCAGACCCATTCAATCAGCATTTTTCTTCACAAGTCTTTAGAATGATCGATGTTAGAAGAAAATTTTTAATTTTAAGTAAGCCTGATGCTTCAGATAGAGTGTTAAGAAGTCATAGATGGAGCTAGGATTAGAATTTGAAGTTTCTAATGTATAAATATGTATGAGAGTCAACAAGTTTGGAGAGCTATTATATCTCATGTTATTATTATTTCCCTAGTTTTGAATAAAGTTACTTATTTTTCAATAGAATTGATCAAAATAAATGTCAAGCCTATGATATGTTCACCATGATACCTTTCAAGTAAAGCAATCTAATGAGATGGCATGCCCCATGGAATCCATCAAGCAGAAGCCAAGTTCAAAAGTTAAGGTGGTTTAAAAGATTTGTAACAAGAAAAGATCACAACATGCAATAGCATAAGAATTCACGTAAACAAATGGAAAGAATCATAAAAAAATATAGAACAAGTATCTAATTAGGAATATGTTAAATCTTCCTAATATATCTTCAAAACTAAATAAAGAAGTATCAAAAATCCTAAACTGACTAGGAATCTACTGAAGCATTAAGAAGATGAACGAAACTGCATATTCACCTCTCCATCTTTCCAAAACAACTGTGTCAAACTCTCTGACTATTTCCCGCATCAACTCCCTCACAAGTCCCAACTGTCCCATAATGGCTGAATATTTCTCACATACAGATACCCGAAAAACTGAATATGGACTAAGCAATTGGTGATCAATTACACGCATTTGGGATGATTGCCTGTCATGGGTCGAGATCATGACAAGTAAACTGTCATTTACATCGATCATTTTGGAAGCCCTAAACAAATTGGCACCAATAAAGCACTAGGTGTTGTTTTGGTTATTCTAAACATCGCAGAAATGGAAACAGTAGGTCTATAATTTGAATAGTGGAGAAAACAGTTTTAATAACAAAACAAACCAGCAGGCCCCCTGCTCAGTTATTTGAATATCAATGTGGACCAATGCATCAATAAGAGGATGTGTAAAAAAATTCTATGCTTTAGCGGAAGTTATCAGGTATAAAGCAGTTTTGATAAAATAAGAAAATCATCTGAAGAAGGAAACATACTGATGCCAGCAATTCTCCATTAGAGATTAGAATAAAATAAAACTTGACAATATCAATCGCTTAAATGTGTCCGAGTTCGTACTAACCTTACTGCAGTAAAGTTGGCTGCGATCTCGTACAAATGTTGACGAAAGACAAGAGGATAATGATGCCTTTGCTTCTTTATATGCATCCCACGACACAACAGATCTACAGTGAAGTACAAAAATATGGGAACAACCCAACAGTCCTTGAAGAACCGATCAACAATCTCTCGCATAACAAAACCATTATGAAGGAACTCTGGAGAATAAAATAGCATCACATATAATCTCCCAGCCTGTAATGATAATGCCACAGTGTGGTGTTTGGGATCAGGATAGTAACGAGTTTGTTTGTAAATGTCACCATTCCGCAGACGAGATATAACACCATCCACCACAAGTTTCGGAAACGGAAATCTTCCGAAAAGATCCTCAGCCTTTTGTATGGAAATCATAGCAGAGCTGAAAGATGGTGAAGTGGCATAACGCAATGAGCCAGCAACCGGCAAGTGTGCACGACAAAGCAAGAATACAATATCAAGATTTGGAGTTTCAAAACAGCAATCATGGCGTATGTGAGCCACGAGAAGCTTCTCCCGGATGAAGCCGCTCATGAAGTGCTCCATTAGAAGTAACAGAAATCCAAAGAACGTCATCGATTCTATCAGCAGTTGCAGGCTACATTCATTTTCCATGTTCTATCAAGTGTAAACTGCACATAAACACCTTCCTGTACAATAATTCATATGCATCAGATAGATCCTAGGAGGGGAAAGGGTGAGAAAGCCAAGGAAAAAAAATTATAACAAATGTCAACTCTTCAGAGGTTAAAAAATCAAAATGGTAGCAAGACCAGCATTTGATGCATATTAAACATGAAGTTAACACAATGTGCATATGATATCAAAAGATGTTTTAGATATTGGATACATTAAATGGTTAGGTTTATAAGGCATGACAATTTTATCAGTCTGATATTGCACCATTTTTCCTGCTTTCTATATTCCCTCCTTGGATTAAGCGATTCAGTATTGGACAGGATTTCAAATAGTTTCCTTCATGCTTTTTACAGCATCCAAGTTGTATATGTGAAAGTCATAGCCCAAACCCAAGGACTATATAATGACAGAGTCTTAAATAACAAATAATCTCTTTTTTTTTTTTTTTTTTTTTTTTTTTTTTGGGGGGGGGGGGGGGTGGGGGTGGGGGGGGGGGGGGGGGGGGGGGGGGGGGGGGGGGGGCCAAACTTTGGGCAATCCACAAGGGAGAACCTAGTTTAAGAACAATCACCACATCCATTCCTTGCCCTGATTCTCTTTTCCTTATCATGTTCTTCAATGTGAACCTCATTTCCAGATAAACCATTTATCCTAGAGTTGACATCCCTTTCGAAACTAAAATATGAAAGTTCATGGGAGAAGAATTCTTTAGTTTACTAATATATATAAGAATGTCATACTAATTAGTTTAAGAAAAACATCATAATCCATGCGCCCCAACAACAATCTTAATAAAAGAAATCAAATTATTACTTATTTAAACATAAAAATTATCTTGCCCATCGATGCATAACAATTACTCAATTTTAGTCTGTAGTTCAAAATCAAAATAAAATAATTGATCTTAAAAGGGTTCAATTTGGGGTTCCATCTTTTCAGCGTTTCTCTTTAGGGTTTTAATGTTTTCGGAAATTACCATAAACCCAACAAAAAAACTAAGACAACAACAAAAGAATAAAAACTACATGGAATTAATATTTTCACTTAGGATTTTTGTTTTTTGGAGTTTGAGATCACCATTACTTAGAAGTAGACACAGGGGACGTTGCGACCGCCAAAGGATGTAGCTTCTAGAGAGACTCGGGAATCTAGATTCGAGACTCATTCCTTCTCAAAAAACTTTACTCCGCTTTTGTTGGTTTCCTTTTCTCGGTCGCAATGCAAACCTGATAAAAACATAAAGGCTTTGGTTGAGGTTTACTTTACTAACGATTTATCCGTGAATTGAACAAATTAAACCAATATTGTGGTTTAAAATGTAAACTTATTCCATTTATG
Source organism: Agave tequilana (assembly GCA_038442645.1). Taxonomy (NCBI): domain Eukaryota; kingdom Viridiplantae; phylum Streptophyta; class Magnoliopsida; order Asparagales; family Asparagaceae; genus Agave; species Agave tequilana. The sequence continues at coordinate 586 of JAVJIF010025491.1, read as the reverse complement.
CTTAGTTTGTGAATTATTCAAAAATTATTTAAAATAAACTACAAAATCTGTGATTATGGTCCCAACTATTGGGCTATCTTACCAAACTGTCATATTAACTATGAAGCACAAACACTTCAAAGAGAGTGTCGTGTCGGTGTTGGATATGTGTCGGATACCAAAACTTGCAAGAAACTTGCCCGACAAGTATCAGACACTAAGATGCCTGTCAAATTTTAAACAACCATAAAATCACGTGTCAGCACCGTATCGGCATTAAATAAAATTTAAAGATCATGTATTAGATATCTAAAAATCACATATCGCTTAAATAAATATAAAAAAATATTGTTCTAACATAAGCAAATATATTAGTAGAATGTACACACATCACGAACTAGTTGAGGTATTAGTTAGATTATGTTTTTATTTGTTACTTTATAGAAGATTTATATATAAATTGTTTAAATTTTATTTTGTTTTTCATCTTACCTTTAATAAAACAATTATTCATATTGATTATTTTTTGACAAGTTAATTATTTATTATTCTACTCACATAGGTGGAGTTGTGTATAAATGTCTACTTTGAAAAGTATTGTCGAAAA